>OW388295.1:13254651-13548651 GCA_936450465.1 Gibbula magus
CCTCCTCTAGAAGATGAAGATGAATCCATGGTGAAATGTGGCAACCATGTTTGTCCAAATGGCACATGGTTCCACTATGCCTGCGTGGGTATCACCCAAGAGATCATAGATGGTTTGGGAGATCAGGAATGGTATTGCTCCGATGCCTGTAAAGATAGGAATCACACGCCGACCTACCCGTACTGCATCTGCAAGATGGATATGGGGGAGGAGGAGCCCATGGTTGAGTGTGGGTCAAAGAGTTGCGGTGGTCAGTGGTTCCACTGGACATGCATGGGACTTAAACGAAAAGACATTCCAAGTATGTATTCCTTATAGGATGCCAGTTGTTTTAAAATAAACTAGTGATATACATCTAGTTTAGGCATATTAGGCGTACTATAACAATGTCGTTATATTATAGAAGGACGAAAGAAATGGTACTGTAGTCAGCAATGCTCCGGCAGTACCAAGAAAAGGACAAAAAGTGAGCCTACCAATCCGGATGTGGATGGAAAACTTCAGTATGTGAAGAGGCTCGTCTGGCACGGCATCACAGACCGCGTTCGGCACTCTACAGTGAAGAATGGGGATGGTCCAGGCTCTATTCTAATGTGGAAAATGGACCTACCCTCATTCTTCACATACAATCACCCGAAATATGTCATTTTGGCACACCGTTTACTGGCAGGTATGTGTATATAAATATATTATAAAATATCATTGATTTATTTGGTTCCCAGGAATTTATTACAGTTGAATAAATTAGATACCTCCTCATATCAATCCTTGATTCCAGTGTAATAAACAATAAATAGGAAATCCTATGGCATATTTTACAGAATTAGGAAGGGGTGGATGTTCTGTAGTATAGTGTATGACACCATGGTTAAACAAGTTTCTTGGAACGTTACAGATAATTACACGATGAGTGGTGTAATTATGTCATTAGTTTGAATAGTCAACCAGGTATGTGTAGGTGACGTGTGTTGATATGAATGTTACAGTTTTATTAATAAGTTTAACTTTAATTGCAGGTGTTGGGGGGTGGTTGCCGGCGAAATTGCGTCAAGACGTAATTTGGAACAGAACAGCAAACGTGGTAGGAGGTGTGGGAAACAACATTCCTTTAGACCTACTCAATGAATTCATGAATCGGGAATTCATTGAGTCATTGAAATACGGTGGTCGCATGACTCCGGTGTCTGTGGACCGACATGGTAAAATGATCGGTTCATTTGCCAAAAAGATAAAATCAAGTTTTGCCAAGGTTTCATGTAGCCAGAGGAACACAGGCTACAGTGCCACAGAGAAGAGGAATGCAACTGTATCTAAAATGATTTCGTTATTGAGTGCCCAACATCTCACTTGTAACATTCCGGGGCGAAATTTCAAGAACAGTACCATCAAATTTTGTCCGGTCGTGGACAAGGTGAGATTTCGTCAGAAACTGACCGAATTGTCCAACAGATTGGATAGGAGGAGAAGAATTCGTCGAACACTAAATGAATAGGTGATTAAGCAACATTATTTTAAAGGCTGTTTCACAACTACCTAGCTAATAACTACATTTCCACAATAGAGTTTGGTTGTAATATTGGTTATAACTATGATAATTAAATTTTAAAAGTTTTGTTAAAAACAATAAATGGATAAGATCAACAGAATGTTTTCATATTAGAGTAATAAGAAATTTGGACATATGATTTTAAATTCTACAAGGAGCAAAGCATAAGCTTTTTACAATGTGAAAGGCTTGTATCTTTGGAGTGTTGTTGATGTTTCTACCACTGTAGTAAAGTGAGGAAGTTTAAAGAAGCGTTATAAAATGAGCCAAGGAATGTTTCTTTTCGCTTGACAACCGTGCGCCGTTTTGTATGCAGCCCTCGGCCACGAAATTTGCCAATGGCAAGAGTCTTGTGCTGAGCATGCGCATAGCGTGTTTTCCGGCGAAATTTAGACAGGGGTGGTCTTAGGATGTTCGTGGAGGAGACGTGAGTGTAGATAACCAAAAAAGAGCCCCGGTTTCGTATAGAGAAAGGATTACGCTATGTGAGAGGCCTGGAATTGTATTTGTGAGTACTGTATGGAAGTTCTCAGTCGACTTTGAATGAATGTAGGTCGAGCGCATAACTCGCGTGCGCACTTGCGCTTGACTCTGTCATAGGACCGGTATGCCCGTTGTAGGTGGATGATGTAAACAAACCTACGACGGGCATATATTTGGCCTATAAGCATGTTCACTGTACCGAAGGTGATGCTGGTAACGTACGTTACCAACATCCCAACATGGCGGAAGGCATGATCGCTTCGCAAGTATTTAACACGTATTAACAGCTTTCTCGGGGTATATAATCAAACTTAGTTTGCACACACATGAAGATTGATGGTGTGAATAGATTTGATGCACTGAATCTACATATTGATGTCCTCGTCATGAAGAATAAGCAATTTTAAAATCACGGTGGGATGCTGGTAACTCCCAGTCAAGATGTTGGTAACGTCTCTTGTTTTGAAATAAATGATGCTGGTAACGCCAAAATCATAGTAGCATACTTTAGACGGTTCATATATAGTTTTGCTTTATTTATTTAAAATAAACTTACTATAAATAACCAAAGGAAACACTAATTTGACTTCCCAGCTGCTACATTTGCACTTACAAATCTTCGTTGCCAATGAAAATGTTTCATCATAAGTTTGACGTACATCACATCAAGATAGAAGGACCTTAAAATGAAGTTATATAGAGATTATTACGCGAGGAAGGATGTCATATGACTTTTATGACGAAACGAGTTTGAGGGTTATATTGCACGAGTTTCGTAAAACTCATATGGCACACTTTCGAGTGTTATAATTTCTTTATTACCCATTCTATTCCATTTGATTCGCGTAAAATCAGTCAAGAAACGACCCCCTTCTCTAGCGGCGGCAAGCTACAGTGACGTCATAGACGACGAAATACGGTGAAATAATGGTTGGTAGGCAAACGTGATATGTGCACATGTGCTCATATCAATAATATTAACTCGGTTATTTTCAACCATAAATATTATTATTTATACAACCAGCTATTTTAATGAAATATGATAAATGTGATATATATTATTACTAGCGTAGTGTGCGAAGGTACCTCTGATCACCAAGTCCACCATTCCAAGCGCCCGATTACGTAGTAATGAAAGGGTTTCTCAATTTCAAGGTACTAAAATATACTATTACTGTTATTTAGATATAACCCATGAACACAGTTGCGGATTATAAGAAATTTACATTCTAAAGTCCCGTTTACATGCAGAAATATACATATGTAAGTGTATATACACCTGGAATATATTTGCATCTGGGAATGAAAGTATACTTACTATGTAATTACACGAGGAAATAAAGGGGTGAGTAATACGGATTTTGAAACATATTTAACACATGGAACAATGCAGACCCTATCAGCAATAAAGCGAAGAACAGACTGCCCTCAGATCTGAACAGCCTGCTAGACTTATGGCGTGCCAAGGAGTTAGGCGTCCGTCAGTCCATCCGTCTGTAAGCCTTTCTATTTTTCATAGAACCACTGGCTGTAGAGAGCTCAAATCCTGTGTATACTCTACTTGGACAATTGGGATTATACAAATGTAGATTTGATGATAGAAAACCTTTTTCATCTTCTTCTTCAGATCTGAATGTCATTGAAAGCTGAAATATTGTGTTCAGATTCATTAGCCAATGTTGATTATTATAGATGTGGAGACTTTGTGGCCCCAAGTAAGAACCACATGTACTATGCCCTAGCTATACCTATTTTCCTCTTCCTCTTCAGAAAGAAAAAGCAGACAAAGCTGAAATATTGTGTTCAGACTCCTTAGCCAATGGGGATTATAAACTGTGAACTATAAACTGATGTTGTGCCTCTGTGTTGCCAAATAAGGGCCATAACGTATTAGGTTTTCTTCTCCAATGTTGAAAGAATTGCCTTAGCCAAGGAGGCCCCTTAATAAGAAACACAGGAGCTATACCCCAAAAACCATGTTCATCTTTTACGTCAGAACTAAACGCCCTAAACGACTGACATCATGTGTACAGACTCCAATGCCACTGGTGATTATAAATGATAGATATTGTGACTATGTAGCTCTAGATGTGGTCACAGGGTCCACTACCTAAAAACTTATTTTCGTTTTCCTTTCAAAGAACGAAAACCAATAGACACATGAATGTTATGTGTAGACTCCTAAGACAATGGGGATTATTAATATTTGTAATTTGATGACTGTGGCTTCTAACAAGGAGCACATGGACTATGCCCTTAAAACCAATATTCTTCTCTTCTATAACTCAAAACCTGAGAAAAATGAAATTTTGTGTACAGACTCTTTGGTCAATGGGGATTATAAATTGTAGGTATGAACTCTTTGGTTCAATCTAGGGCTACAGGTGCCACTCCCTAAAGAACATTATGTGTATTCTTCTAAAAGACTAAATGCATTAGCCTCGGGAAGGGTGAACTCTTTTCAACACCTATGAATTATACATTGTAGATTTTGGTTACTCCGTGGCCACAAAGACTTCACCCTTGAACGCTTTTTTAAAGAATGTGGATTATATATATTCGTCAAGCATCTGACAACTACTTTTGAAAAATTTAAATATTCAACCTAATATGAAGTCTGATGAGATACAGATCCCATGACTCTATTTTCTTTTGAGTACAGGAATAGTTATGTCACTATTACAAGAATGGCATTTGTGAAAAATAAAAGAATATACTCACACGTGTATTTGAGAGAACTGTTTACATGACACAAATGCAGAAGTACATATATGCAAATATATGTTTACATGACCTCCAGATGTAGTGTTAATATAATTCTAGTGTATATTTACTAATATTTACTTATTGCGTTTACATGCACAAAGTACATACCAGGAGCAAATATATACACATGAGTATTGATACTCAAGTTACATGTCTGAACCAACACCTGTCTAATATGATTTTCTGAATGCAGATTTTGTATGTAAACCAAAATATTATTGAAGAAACGTTATCACTTATCTAATAGAACCCGGCAAAAATTTTCTGGTATCAACCATTTGGGATGTTAGGGATCCTCCATTTTAAATACGATACTTTCAATATTGTTATATTGATAATCATGTTTACTTGATAAGCACGTTTACTTGTATGTGTATCGGGATAAATAGAAAACATGTTTAGATTAGTAATACTAGCACATAAAGAACGTGACCCCTCTCTCAAAGGACTTTAACACGTATCCTATTTACAACAGAACTAACAACACTTTCTCAATAGTGTTACCAACATCCTCCAGTCATCGTTACCAACATCTTGTGTCAAACTCGCTGGGAGTTACCAACATCCCACCGTGATTTTAAAACTGCGTATTATTCATGACGTGGACATTAATATGTAGATTCAGTGCATCAAATCTATTCACACCATCAATGTTCATGTGTGTGCAAACTAAGTTATATTTAGATTATATACCCCGAGAAAGCTATTAATTCGTGTTAAATACTCGCGAAGCGATCTTGCCTTCCGCCATGTTGGGATGTTGGTAACGTACGTTACCAGCATCACCTTCGGTACAGTGATGTTGTGGCACGTTTGTTTCGATGATTTCTGCCACTAGTTAACATACTATTATCCAAATTCCTCACACACACACACTGACAGTGACACAGTGCGGCTCCGTCTCTCCTTGCGTCAAGCCTTTATCGACACTACATTCAAACACATGACCCAGCGTTACCAATGACGGTTTCGCGTTAATTTTACTGAATAGCATAACAATACTCAAACTCCTGCGTCTAGCCTTTATCAAGTTGACCTAGCAATGACGCTTGCTTTCGCATTATTTTCACAGAATGTCACAACTATACGTATCTTATGTACGTAAACATATTATTTTCAGAGTTTAATTATCGATGTTTTATTTGCAAATGATAAATTAAGACATTTGAATAAAATCACGTTTCACCTAGCCGTTATGTTCGCGCAATGATTTTGCTTGTCTACCTCCGTCTACTCACAGTGTCGTTACAGTAAAACATAGTTCCAGAACATTTAGGCTATTTTCATGAATGTTAACCAGTTTTTCTAAAAACTTAATATCAGACTCCTTTAGGCTACATTTAGTGACAAGAGCATTTTCATTACATTAATTACATGTTACAACTTCTGGAAAGTGGTAAATTTTGATGGTCAGGAACTCTGACCAAGAGGGGTCCATGATAGTTGATCAGACCTGGGGACGCGGTTGAACAATACTTATCTTACATACGTAAACATACCATGATTTCAAAGTTTAATTAACAATGTTTACCATGCAAATAATAAATTTAGATGGTTCAACAAATCGCGTTTCAGCCAGCCATTATGTTCACACAATGATTTTGCTTGTTTACTTCTGTCTTCTCACAATGTCGTTACAGTAAAACATCAATCCGATTTAAATTGACTGTTTTCTGAGGAATGAAAGTTGCAAAATAGAAGGGTAAACACCACAGCAGGAATTGGAAAAGGTAGGGGCCATGTGCCATTTTGCACATTAAATGAAAAAATGGCCCAATGAAATTAGAAACTTTAACATTGCTACAAAGGGGAATGGCCGATTTAAAATTCCAAAAATGACTAAAAGCCCTAAAAATGGCCCATTGTAAAAGGTGTCTTTCCCAATCCCTGCCACAGGAACTCGATATCGTAATTAAAACATAGACAAAACGTGGGTTAAAAAAGCTTAAGCCCTGTAACAAAAAGAGTAAACTAAAGGAGCAAGCGTAGAGATATTGCCGATGTATGGGTCCATTTAACATTAAGCCAAAAATTACGCTAAGAATTGGTGACATTCACAAATGAACACTTGTATCCATATATTCATTTCTCCGCAAAACCAGGCAGTTTCCCTAAAACGTTTAAACAAGTTTTTTTCTTCTCCGAAACCAGTTGGCATATGAAACTGAATTTTCAGAATAACATATTTATTACATGTATATTCAAGTTTGTCCACGTCTAATATGAGCTAAGCAGGGGGTCAACCCTAAGGTTCAAGTTGAATCAATTGAATCAGCTACAGACACTAAGATATCGGCATCACTCAAACTAATTTTAATAAACATGTAATTTTTATGGTACAATACTTTTTAAAACATATTTCCAAAAATGCCCTAAGGTAAACATGTCGTGTGATTTTTTGTTTAAAGTACCCGTATGATTTTCAAATGAATCAGTTAACTATCTAATTGTCAAAAGCAAGTTTGTAACAATAATAAGTTATTGAATGTCGGAAAGAAAATTTATCTGCCATATTGTGCCGCCTGTAACAATCATTTCAAACAGGCACATTCGTAGTACGCCTGATTTCATGTGTACGTCGGGTTCTGATAAAGTGGTTCCCTGGTTATGCCACTACCAGCTGTGTTTTCTGGTGGTGCGCTGTGTCCCCAATGAAGCATAGACTATACGCATCGATAAAGTCCATCATGTTCTAATGAGATGCCTCGCATTGAAAAAAGTCCACTTTACGTGGGATGACACCTCGTCGTGGGGGTATTATGAAAAAAGACGTTAAAAAGTCAAAAGTTAATGCCCCATTGGCTGCTATGTCTTTGAAATTTAGATTAGCATGATTTCAACATTGAATACTCGTTTAAAATAAGATCAATCAACTTAAATACATTTTCAGTTATCTTGATATTGATTTCATATGTATATATATATATATTTATGCATATAAATATCAACTTTCTTTTTGCAGGTAACCCCAAAAACAAGAGAAGGCCCTTGGAAAAATATCAATTGTTTATGGTCACAAAGTGTTGACCGGAGGTGAATATGTTGTGATGAACAAATACAATAAATTCGACCATGGAGGCAGAATAATGAATGAAAGTACAAAAAAACACATAAACATATGCTGTTGGTGTGAAAAAAACCTATCATCATCAGTAGCAGTATTGAATCTACACATAAGATGTCATGGCAGAGAAACCAGACAAAAGAGAGGAGTATGGTGAATCATTTTAATCCAGTAACCCACAAGCAAATACATGTATGAATAACAATGGGGGAAAGACCAAACACAAGTGGTGAGTTTGATGAAATATTTATAGCTTCAAATGATGTACAGGAGAATATGATAAGTAATACTGGAGAAAATGAATATACTAGTCAGAGTGGAAAATCAGTTATAGCTTCAAATGATTTCCAGGTCCATACTGGCGAGAGAGCATACAAATGCAGCATTTGTGACAAATATTTCAAAAAAATATCGAACCTCAAAGCACACATGAGAGTTCATACTGGAGAGAGACCATTCATGTGTAATCAGTGTGGTAAATCTTTCACACATTCGGGTACCCTGCAAAGACACATGAGAACTCATACTGGAGAGAAACCATACAAGTGTGATGAATGTGGCAAATCTTTCACACACTCTAGTACGCTGAACAGACATATGGGAATTCATACTGGAGAGAAACCATACAAATGTGACGAGTGTGGTGAAACATTTATACAATCAGGTGGCCTGAAGACACACATGAAAAGTCATACTGGAGAGAGACCATACCAGTGTACTGAGTGCGGTAAATCATTTAAAACTTTAGGTGACTTAAACAGACATATTAAATTTCATTCTGAGGAGAGACCGTACAAGTGTACTTTGTGTGATAAATCATTCACAACATCCAGCACTCTGCTCGTACATGTTAGAAGTCATACTGGAGAGAGACCTTACCAGTGCAGTGAGTGTGATAAATCATTTACAGCTTCAAATTCTCTACAGAAACATATACAAAGTCATACTGGAGAGAGACCATATACGTGTGGTGAGTGCGGAAAAACCTTTTCAACATCAAGTTACTTGCAGACACACATGCGAGTTCATACTGGAGAGAAACCATTTGAGTGTAGCGAGTGTGGTAAATCATTTAAAGCTGCAAGTGAGCTGCGTAAGCATGGACAAATTCATACTGGAGAGAAACCCTTCAAATGTTATGTGTGTGGTACATCATTTACAGCATCCAATTCTCTGCAGAAACATACAAGAATTCATACAGGAGAGAAGTTGCACAAGTGTGATGAGTGTGGTAAATCTTTCACACAATCAAGTACCCTGCATAGACACATGAAAATCCATACTGGAGAGAAACCTTACCATTGTAGCGAGTGTGATAAATCATTTATACAAGCTGGTGACTTAAAAAAACATAGTAAAATTCATTCTGGGGAGTGATCCCACATGTATACAGTGTGTGAGACAAATCACTTAAAGGGGCACTCCGTATCTTATTATAGTAACATAGGTTAAAACTTACAAAGGGTGTTTTTTTATTGAGAAGTAATGACTGTTATCGAAAAGTGCCTTGTTAGTGCCGATCTGTTAGCTCCAGACAGCGAGTAACCGCTCTGTGACGTCACTAAGATACTTGCTGCCATCAGAAGGTGTTCGGATGAGAAAGCTCTAATACAGCGGGTGCAGCAAGTGATTGCTGTCACGTTCCAAAACAAAACTTATAACTATTAGGATTACCTTTACAACTCCGTACAGCAACACAAAAAAAGATGCTGTCAAAGAATATTTGTGGGATTGTATTAGGTTTACTATCGCGTTAAAATAAAATGTTTCGTTCAATTGCAGAGGTTTTTAAACATGATATGTTTAACTAAAAACAGCAACATAACTTATTATCCCACTGGTATGTAATACCGTGGCATATAATGGTCGCCCTGGAAGACCAGCAGCGCCTCGGGGAGCTCCCAGCGATTGGAGCTCGAGGTACAGAAAGATGAGGAGAAATATCAACGATCTCTCAGGGACCTCGAGCGCCAGGAGGATGATAGGCGCCTCGCTGAGCTCAGAGAGACTAGGAGGCACCAGGAAGGAGTGCCTTCTGGACCTGAAACGTGAGGAGGAGCGCCGAGCGGAGCATGAGCACCACAAACACATTCGGCGCTCTGAGGACACCCAGCGCCGAGGAGGATGAGCGTCTGGAGAAGGAGTGCCTACATCGTGAAAAGGAGCCTGCGCCTCAAGAACTTGGAGGAGAAGCCCTCCAAGAACTGGGAGGGCCAGCGCTGTGAGGATGAGCAACGACACCAGGAGGAGGAGCGCCAGTACCTTTAGGACACTGAGGAGCGCCCCCGTGTTCAGCGCCGTTTCGAGCACCAGCTCTCAAGAGATTGGGCATCTAGAGAGCGTGACCAGGATACCAGGGACTCCTCACGTCGTGACAGGTCCTCTGCTAGATCTCAATCCAGAGAGAGGGATGGACTCTCATTGGAAGGCTCACCACACCACTCAGTCTCCACCTTCAGGTCTAACGCCCCTTCTCATCTTCGAAGTCAGTGGACTCCAAGGGACCTCAGAAGACTCATCTACCCTTCCCCGAGCCTGGACCAGGATATCGCGTTGGCCGTTTGGAATGAGCCTGAAACGAAAGGGAGCTGAAGCGTACTATGAGGTCACTGTCAGCTCTGGCCTCTGCCACGGATGCCCTAGCGGAGGACTTGACTGAAGACAATACCTCCAGGTTAGAGCATCTCTCTTCGATGTACAGGCGGCAGTTGGGTCATCATGGATCATATTCGTTCGGCTTGGGCCACTACAGTTCTCATTCGTAGGAATGGTCTCCTTGATCCGTGGGCCTGGGAAGAGGAGTTCAAGAAGACACTCATCAGAGCTCCTCTCTCCACCCCTGTGTTATTTGCGGACAAGATTCCAATAGTGTACAAGGAACACGACTCTATGGCTCAGTCAGACTACATCGTGGTGGAGGACGAGGCAAGTTCAGTAGGAGAGCCAACACCTGACTTTGACCAGTCCAAGACGCAGTCTACAAGAAATGCCGCTGAAGCGTTGGACTCGCACGACTGGCGCCTCCCGCCTCCAGTCATCCCTTACCAGCTTACACCGTAGGCGGGAGACTTGTGATCTTCTTGCCAAATTGGACAATGCGAGAAGATCACTTCGTCACCGAAATTCTCAGGGTTGGATACAAACTGCCAATCTCCAGCCCTCCGCCTCTGACCAACCTGCCCCGGCCAAGCGTGTACTCGTCAACCAAGATCGATCAATTGTCTACAACATTGAGACACTGTTGGAGAAGAAAGCAATAGAGGTGGTCTCAGACCCCAACTTCTCCCCAGGATACTATGCCCCAATCTTCCTGGTTCCGAAGAAGAACTCATACATGATGCGGGTGATACACAACATGGCACCATTCAACGATCTATATATGCCAGAGCCCCCGCATTTCACAATTGTTACCCTGGATCTGCTGCGTTCCAAGCTTCAAACCAACGGTTGGCTGGTCAGTTTAGATCTACAGGACGCTTACCTCCATGTACCTATTTTCAAACATCATCAGAAGTACCTCAGATTCCTCTTCCAGGGGGTACATTATCAATGGAAGGTTCTTCCGTTTGCAATCTCTACGACTCCGTGGCTTTTCACTCGCATTACGTCTCCAATCGCCAGGTTTCTCCATCTCCGAGGGATAGAGTTCGACCCCTACATAGTCGATTGCCTGATGAGCCACGGGGGCTCAAAAGTTTTACACAAACAGACCCTATTTACCTTGGACCTGCTGCGACAGTTGGGATGGGTCGTCAATACAGAGAAATCGTAACTAGTCCCATCCCAGGAGTTGACGTTTATAGGAGGTCTGCTTTTAACCAACGAGAGTCTTCTCCGAGTGCCCCAAGACAGGTGGGAGAAAATCGAACAGTTAGCTTTTCGGGGTCTTCCACTGCATCTCATGATCTGCACCGTTATTTCAGGTGGTGGACGATCCCATCGAACGTTTGCGAAGGAGTCTCTTTGACAGAATTCAGTCATCACCACAAGTTGTTCGTAGACGCCTCAGGGATGGGGAGCCCACTTGGGACAACAGACAGCAGCGGGGTTGTGGACAGAGCATTAAGCCGACTGGCACAGCAACAATCTCGAACTGCAAGCAGTCATCTTGGCCATTGAGCACTGGGTCGTAGTCCTAAGAGGCTCCAGTTATTGGACATTTCAACTATTCGAGTTAGTAGACGCCACCACATTTTGATCAGGGCTCGTCACATCCCGGGTTGCAGGAACATTTTGGCAGACGTTCTGTCCAGACCGGACAAGCCATCGCCAACGGAGTGGATGCTCAACCCGGAAGCCCTGATTTGTCAGCTACACCATCGTCCTCTGCTGGATCTGTTCGCCACAAGATTCAACAACCAGTTGCCAACTTATGTCTCTTCGCTTTTCCACCTCCAATTTTGTTACCAAAGGTTCTGGCCAAGATTAGGGAGACCAAGTCGATGAATCTGCTTTTGGTTACATCCTTTTGGCCAGCTAGAACTTCGTCTTCTAGCTGAAGGAGAACCAAACCCGTTACCCCCGTGGCTAACCTCCTTCTGCATCCTCACAGTCGTCAGGTGCATCCAGACCCACAACAATTTCATCTGTGCGTTTGGACCATTTGCAGAAAACTCTAAGAGACAAGGGTTATTCGGCTTTGGTGGCCAGCACCATTACTGGAGCACATCGGCCTTCGACTAGAGCCTTTATGATGACAAATGGCTGTCTTTTGAGAACTTTTGCAGATCCCATAAACAAGACCCTCTGTCAGTTTCACCACAATCCTTAGCAGAATTACTTTTCCATCTCCGCTTGAAGAGGCACCTTAAGGGTGGAACAATTTCTACCTATCTCTCGGCCCTCAATTCAGTTCTCGCTGTTAAAACAGACAAGAAAATATATAAAATCCCGGAACTGATAGCCATGCTGAAGTCTTTTAAGCTGGAAGACCAAAAACCCAAGTTTCGTCCTCCATCTTGGGATCTGAACCTTGTCCTGAAACACCTTCGTGGATCTCCATATGAACCTTTTTCGGAGGCTTCTTTTGAGAACCTCTCCAGGAAGACGGCTTTTCTCCTTTCTTTGGCAACAGCTGCCAGAGTAAGTGAACTACATGCTATTGACGTTACGATAGTCCGGTTTGAACAACAGAGCTATGGCTCAGTGCATCTGGGTTTGTTGTGGGATTTTGTAGCTAAAAATCAACTGCCTGGTCAACCTGACAGATCTTTTGTCATTCCGCTGCTGTCTTCCATTGTGAATGAGTCGGAGTCTGAAGAACTCTCCTTGTGCCCAGTCCCTGCCCTCAAGGAATACATCTCCCGGTCTGCTGACAAGAGGGCTGGGCGGAACAGGTTGTTCATCCCCTTCTCTTCTACGGCTAAGGGCGAGGTAAACCGGAACATGCTGGCTTTATGGAAACTTCCAAACACAAGGCATAACTCTTGCCAGTCTGAATTACTGGCTGATTAAATCCTTGCGGTATTTCCCTCGCTTTGTTGTGTCAAGATAGTGAATCGCTGCACCAGAAATGCACAGCGGGCCTGGATTTCTAAACACAGATTTTTTAAGGAAATACTGCAAGGCCTAAATCAGCCAGTAATGCCTTGCATTGGGAAGTTGGCTTTATGGCTGCAGACAACCATCTTGGCAGCTTATGATGCGGCAGGAATACCTCACCCTTGCGCAAACAACCCTCATGAAATTCGGGCCTTGGCTTCTACTATGGCACTTCACAGAAACTGCTCCATGCCAGACATCATGAAGAGTTGCTTCTGGAAATCCAACACTGTGTTTGCCAGTCACTATTCGAGAGATGTCTCCGTGGAAAACGTACAAGGCCTCCAATCCTTTGGACCCCTCGTAGTTGCTCAGCAGCTCACCTTGCCCTCCTCGTCTGAGGTGAGATTTCTTTGTGTATTTTCATATACTGATGTTGGTTTCCTGTTTGTAGGTTTCCGCCTCAGTCACCACGTCCTACTTTTACTAGTGCTTTCGGTCCACCCCCTCCGTCCGACTAGTAAAAGTAGTGTAAGTATTAAAATTTAAATCTAAATATTTTAGATATTTAAAAATACTTTCCCTACTTTTAGGGTTTATACCCACCCATCGTTGGATCAATTACCTCACCGCATTTTAGGACATCGCTCGGACTGACTTTAGGAAATGTGATGTTTTCATATCATTGCGCGCGCAGCTATGTGGATTGCACTATACTTCCGAGTAGTAACGTGACCTAGAACCAGTCTGCCGTCACTTCACTCAAGTTACGTTAGGATCTTGTCTCAAACACGTTTTCAATCCTTCATCGGATCATATAGGTAATATGCACTTGTAAAAGTAGGGTAAGTGCTTTTAAATATCTAATTTTTTTAGATTTTAACAATAATGAATGCCTGATGAACTACAGAGCCAATGGCTCTGTTTTTAATTAATATTTCATTAGGAATCCAGTGTAAATAACATAAAATAGAGAGACTAGCTCTTTAACTCATCAGGCTTTATATACATTAACTAATTAAAAAATGTCAACTTCTAGGTGATAGATGCGGGCTTTCTCCCTGCCGTAATACTAGCAGCCGCGATATGAGTGAAATATTCTTGAAAGCGGCGTTAAACCCCAATTGTTTGGGTTGTCCTTGTTGGTTCTGTAATAATTTGTTATAGATCATAAGTATCTATCAAGTTATTATTCTGGTTACGTTTATTGATGTTAAAGTCACCGACAATGATAGTGTCCATTCCCATTTCAATGCCAATACCTATTGATTAGAGAATTAAGTCCCAATATCTTTCACGTTTATCAGCTTTCGCAATCAAGTATAGCCATTATTTTTACACACTCACCCAAAGAAGATAAATTATCAATAGGTGTAACATGCAGGTTTTCTCGAACACAGATAGCAACACCACCATCTTGTCGGTCTTTCCTTTCTGTCAATATTGTCTGTCAATATAATACAATATCAACCGGAATCGTCAGATCAACGTGGGGCTATAGTCACACCAAAAAAATCTCCTTATTTCCTTGAATGCTAAGGTCCAGGATAATTTCATGCACACACACCTTGATCAATGTCCAAACATAATAAAGAGCACATTAGCAATGTGTTAGGGGGATATGGACATAATAATAATAATGGATGTATATCAGGCCGTGACTTGTAACCAGAGTCAAGGGTCGGCATATTGCATAATGATTTGTGTGTGTGTGTATTTATACATATACACACCTCTCTCTCTCTGTCTCTGTCTGTCTCTGTCTGTCTGTCTGTCTCTCTCTCTCTCTCTCTCTCTCTCTCTCTCTCTCTCTCTCTCTCTCTCTTACTTAAATTTGACGTGTTATCGGAAAACCATTCATAGTTGTCATGTCGTCAATTTCAATTTTTCAAGTCATTTTAATCATTAAAAATCTCACTGTATGTACCTGATACACCCCATAGATTACCTGTTATTCATGTACATTAAACGTCATTAAGAATATAGTATATGTTATATTGCCAGGCGACTAACAAATTCAGTGCGTCCCATGAGATCTACTCATTCGTACTGTTCCCATGATCTCCATGTTGCCCAAGATAGTAATTACAAACAGTAGACAGTATAGGTGTTATATATTTATAGAACTCCTGAAGCAGTGAATGTATTTTTAATTACTAACCACTTCCGTGCATCTGCACTGACAAAAGACTAGTGAGCAATAAAAGTACCAGTATTTTTATAACAGTTAAAAGCATCTACATACACAGTTTATGTACGCTCTATATACCATGTGTGGTAGCATCTAGGATTATTCGTCTTTTGAAAGAGAAGCTTTAGTCAGTAGATGAGGTCACAATACACTAAAAACAGTGTTGTGCATTCTTTGAAATCTATATAATTTAAAATGAAGGTACAAAAAGCGGACTCTTACAATGTGTACTTTATATTTTGTACAAACAGCTTGTTGGATAAATATATTCCTCCTAAAAGACCCCGTTCCACTCAACACCAACAAACAACATAACACACATGGAGCAATATTGGGGCACGCTATGCCAGCACGGCAGCGAGACTCAAAGAAAGTCAGAGGCCTAGGGATAAGGAAACCTGAATTCTCTTATCGAGATTATCCTTTATATAACCATCCTTTGGCTGTTCACTCCGCCAACGCCCATGACGTTTAAACAAACGATCTTGTATACCACTATTTGCAGCTGCAGTCGCGCCTCCATTTCGCAAACTATGCAATCCATACTTATTAATGTCCTCAACAAAAGGTGTAAGTGCTTCTCTGAATACCTCCCTGAGTCTCGTATATGACATTGGTTTATTGTTATCCCTGAGTTTGTATCTTGAAGCACACTTTGTCAAATTCCGAAATATATACACATCTGAAATAGGATCAATCATTGCAGCAGCTAATTACTTCTCCAGACATACACCAGGACACAACTTCGTATTCGTTCTTCCAATCACGAGCCATGCACCGTCTCTATAAATGTCAGTTTTGGACTTCTCAATGAATAAACACATGTGAGACTGATAGAATATGATATCTGATCGAGATATAAACAACAGTTACTCCGACCTCAGAAATCCGGCAAATGCCGATAAACACATAGCTAGGATTCTCAAATTACATACAGACGAATCATCAATTAGAGAGTCATACAAACGCTCCAATATATCAATAGTTACAGGTTCCTTTTTCTTAACCGGCTTAGCGAGCTTTCTCTTTGCCGCTTCTAAAACATTTCTGACAAGAGTAGTATCTGTAGGACTGAGAAGTCGTCACTACAATGAACATGTCGAATACTGTAAAAAGCAGATACGACCGGTGATAAAGAATCACTTTGCTAACCGCTAACAAATATACAGCACAATGTAAGGGTGTTATAGGCAAACAAACAGGCATGTCGTTACTTTGTGCCATCCTTTTCCAAGCTGTAAAACCATAACGGTATTTTCTATTTGTTGAATCTGCCTTCGCTTCAGCCAACATGTCCGGCAAGCCATACACTAACTCAGTCACCCTTCCAGGCAGACCCTCCAACTCATGCCTGTAGGCGTCATAGAACGCCCCTGTAACATACACACATGATGAATTTACGAAAATCAAGCATAAGCGCAATCATATTGAAATGTAAATCTCTTTCCCCAAACAATCCGCCTTTAATCCTACTGGGGGTGTAGAATTATTTGCCTGTTAGTAAATAATGCTTGCATTTAACTTGAGGGATGAAATCAGAGTTCTCACACAAAAGAGGACAAAAACAGGCCGACGTCCACTCTGGAATAACCAGAGTCGCTACAGAACGGCATTCAGCCATAAACTTGATAGATCTGGATATCAAGCAAATAGGGGGGACAACCCAGCTCATAGTTCCCTTCCAGTCAACTGTGAAGCAGTCTACAGCTGCACATCCAGGGTGACTATATCTAGAATTGAACTGTACAAGTTTTGTTTTGTAATACGAAGCAAAACGGTCAATTTGATGAGGACCAAACTCCTTGTCAATAGTTTGAAACACGATCTCAGAAACACCCTAATCACCATAATCAACGAGACGGCTGAGGTAATTAGCTTGAAGATTCTTATTCCGAGGCAGCCACTGAACATGCAGTTCTATATTGTTCTTTATACAGATGTTGAAATATACATAGCTAAAGACTGCAAATATATCTTCATACTGCCTTTCTCGATTATGCTCAAAACACCTTGATTGTCAGTGAACCACTTAACTCTCTGATGATTCAGAGACGATACCATACTCAACAGCGCCATATTCACAGCCTTTAGTTCTCTCCAGGTGGAACTATTCTTAGCCTCACTCTCATCCCATTGTCCATGCGACACAGATCTGCTGACGCCAACACAAAACCCACCATAACCACTGTCACTAGCGTCTGAGTACACCAACCTCTTGGTCGTAGCAGTTTGGACCAGTGAACGTGACACATAATCACCAATATTGTCTCTCCAAAACGTCAACTGCGCTATACTATTGCTAGATAGAGGTATTTTACTCTCCAATGACATGGCGCTGTCAATATCAACACTCAGTGACCGTGTCATCAACTGTGCAATGGGACCTATCACTAACTTCATAGAGATAACTTGACCTACCACAGAGGCCACCAACCTGACTGGAATCCACTTAGGTTGCAGATTCAAAACATGAATGATAGTGCCAATTTTTCTTCCAGGGACACTCGTTGTGATAGAGGTAGTATCCATCCCAAAACCAAGCCATTCTATCGACTGTGTAGGTAACAATAAAGATTTCTCTACCTTAGGCACAAACCCGGAGAGCAACAAATCATATTTTATTCTCAGCCCATTTGAAGAAGCAACCTGCTCCGAACAACCGGATAATATACCATCAGCTAGAAATGTTTGTGCCCCTCTGACCGCCATTTTCTAACCAATTGCCGTGTCACTTTTGTAAAGACGTAAGGTGTTGAGGTCAACCCAAAAGGTAACACAAGAAATGTATAGTAACATAGGCTACCAGCTTCATCACGGCATGAGAAACCTAGAAACCCTGTATGTGGAGGGAATTTATCGATATGATGATAGGCGGAATATTGTCAAATTTGATCAACCAGTCATTTCTATCAATATAAGATAAAGCTGTTTGCCCGTCCTCGTACTTCACACTGATTTTATGCACAAAGTTGTTGACACGAGAGAGATCAAGTACCGTATTCATTAATTATACGCCTGCCTTGAATAGACGCCCTTGCACATGGCTTTCTGAAAACAATAAACGCCTGCCTTGATTAAACGCCGGTTAAACCGAATTAAAATTTTATAATCGCTGCTTCCTATCGGAGTCGCCTGTCAATCCAAGCATTATTACATAGACGCCTGCCTTGAATAGAAGCCTGCCGCAAATAGACGACTATGGTGTAGACCGTTTGAAAATAATAGACGCCCGGCATGTAATTAAAGGTACATCCATTGTGTTTCATAAAATTTTAGTTGGCTTTAATACGCTCCAACTCACCACATGTGCTGTCTATAATACAAATAAATTCACTCAGCTTGCATGTTTATCCCCAATCACCAAATATATCATAATTACTAGTTTCCACTTAAAATTGAGTAACATCCTTATTCTTGTGTAGAAACCGAAACTACACGTCCCATTGACTTGCACAGTAGTTATATGATCCATTAAACATTATCTCACCAAATTTGTCATTCTGTCTGTTATAAATAAGATTCCAAAATTACGTTTGACTCATTGACGAGCGCCACACGTTGTGCATTGTCCGGTTTTCGATCAGAAATCACTACTTTTACCTTCATATCGTCAATATGCTAAGTCGACTATCATTAAAATGATTGTTTTCGGTAACAATCGGTACTTCTCGATAAAGTAACACAATTTATAACGTTTGCAATATGTGACCCCCAACAACACAATGGATGTACCTTTAAGGAAATACGGTATAAGACGCTTCTTTCCTGACGACTGTATATAGCGGGTTCACAACTGCGGGGGGCGTATCACACTTGCACACGAGGTTTTTCTTCACCAGCTCATCAATAGCCTTTGTAACAAAAGTATAATATTTCAGTGCCGATTGTTTTTAGAAATCATATCAGGGGGCTTGGTGATAAAGGGTATCTTATAACCGTTAGCTATAATATCAAGAACGAAATTGGAAGCTCCGATATCTTTCCAAAACTGAAGGCTATCCTTGAGAGTGCCCCTGACAACAATTTCGGAAGAACCCTGTTCATATTCAAAGTAATTTTCAGTCAAATTGGTAGAATATACAGAATCAAGATCACAGGAATACTTAACTGACAGCTCGCTGTCTTGTCTACTGGTTTGACTGGCTGGATGTTCCGACTCCCTGTGCTGACGTGGAACTTGCTACGGGGATGGCGTAGGGACAATCTCGTCTAAAGTGCGAGAACTCTCCACACGAGTAGCACGATCCTGATCTTCTGGAGCCGCGAAAAAGCTGGTTTGACCCAGGCACAGACTGCACAGTAGAAGTGTGAGGAACAGCAGGTTGCACGGGCCTTGACAGCGTTGTAGGTCAACGCGCTGACCTAGTCTGGTAGGGCGCTTGTCGTCCACTTTTTTGACGTAACTTCCGAACAGCTTTACTTGTCTGCACGGGCGATACGTTTGTCATCATCCGAGTCGTCTGCAAGTTCATTAGACAAGACTGTCTCACCGTCTCCGAACCTCCGTTGGACGAATCGGCGATCTTAATGTGCTTATTTCTATGGGTAATGCGCTCCAATTATGACGTCACCAAACTCTCCGTCTCTTCAAAACGCTTGCTTTCAATGGACGAAACCACTCTATTTAAACAGTCTATAGTTTCCAAGTTAAAATTATGTTGAATCTTATTTCCTTCTCGAGACCAAGTGTAGTCTTTTTCTGTCTTTAGCTTCCGTATATCCAAGGAATTTTGAACGAATTCTTCTATGAGCTCACCGATCTTTGAATCCAGAGATGATTGAAGTTCAGCTTTGTTCGATTCAAGCTGTTTCAAGATGGCGTCCAGTTTATTATTGGTGGCTTCCATGGTAATAAGGTTAAGTGGCCTTAACTACGCACTCAGCGAGAATGACAATTAAAACAACATTTTCCTTAAATACCCCTAACAACGCAACCTTTCAAAGTGGATAACTCCGCGAGTTACACACCGCTAGGAGAAAGCAATTTCCTTCTAATTCATACTTCAACCGAAGTAAATATAATTGCCTGATGGAAAATGATTGGGTCTAAGCTGGGATTTTGATACCAAACATTTCAAACTATATCTGTCTAGCGTTCAAATACGTTTTCAATCAAAGCTGAAAACAGTTTGCCAGTTGCGTTTGAAAGATAAACACCCCCATAATTATCCGTATTATATACAAGTCCTGTCAACCAAAAACAACAACAAAGAAAACCCCAAAAAGCAATTGACATTCGAAGGGAACAACCAGCTATAAACCGCGATCAAGCCATATTCCTACTCCCTCATCTAGAACTTCGATCTTCTCAGTTCTGTTGGAAGAAAATCTGAGGAGCAGCCACTCTACCTGGACTTGAAGGCTTTGCCCTCCTAACTTGTATATAAAAAAACATTCGCCAAAACGCAACCTGGCACGTGTTTTTTTCACTTTGGATTTGAACTTGGTCGAGGGAAATCGCATTTCTTGGCGGCGATCTCTCAACAGCATTCTTTATGTTATTACATGCAGCTAGTTTGTAACTTTCTTGGTCATTTTAGGAGCATATAGAATGAAATCGTATGGGCCATCTTCGTTGAACATTTCGTAATTTCTCCCTAATCGCATATTTTGGGAAGGTTACCGGGAAAAGGACCACATGGTCAATCCTGGTTTAGGAGATATAGGCTCTGAAAGATTTTTTGTGCATTAAATTTGAAATTTTCATTTTTTTAATGCTAGTGCAATAATAGTTCATTAACATCTCTTCTTTAAGTTCAAAGTCTCCAATTGCCTTCTTTGCTTCTGTAAAATCCTGAAAAACATTGATATTAAAAGGTACCAAAAAGGTGCCACATGGTCGGAGCAACTGTTTATGCTGCATATCACTTTATTTTGAAGCTGTCGAGCTGTTGGTCTAGCAGATATTTTACGGTTACATCTTTGAGCATGGGTTATTGATGTTTGTAGCGTAACAGCGTTCTCAGTGACCGCTACATGGCAGGTACATGCTTCCGGAGTAGTATATTTAAACTAGTCGGCATTTAAACGTCACTATAATCCAACATAATTACCACTATGCGATTGTAAATCTGGTTTATGTATGTCAGGAACAATACAAATAAAGTTGTACATATATATGATTTATATTATTGATTGATTCAAATCGTTTGTTTAGATAAAATAAACACACGTGCTTTATACGACCAATTAAGTGGTCCCTTTATATAAAAGAAACTGATTTCGTTTTGCTCTTTGTGATTCACCTTACAATAAGGTTTTAAATCGAAATATGTCTTCTTAATTGTATTATTATGATTTGATTTTCAGCTTGATCACGACTCTCAATAGAATTGTATGCTGATTTGGTGGTTGACACTTGAAACTATCCCGCAAAGTAATGTAGAACATATGCGCAACATTTTAACAGAATCGAATCAATAATTTTGCAATAGGTTATATTTCATGAAAATGACTTAGTTCAATATACCGAAATAAACGTAAAAATGCAGAAATTCGAAGAGGAATTTGTTGTTTGACATTGCATGAGTAGGCCCTGATGAAGAATAGTTTTTCAAAATTTTAACAAACTCTGATGAGTATATTTCTGTATTTTTTCTGTAATAGGTCGCACTAAGTTCAAACTATATAATATAAATTGGAACAAAATAATACATTCACGAAAATCATTTCAACTTGGCAATGGAGTTCACTGAATAAAGTAAAAGACATGTGACAATTTAAATGAATTGGATGATTAGTTTCTCTCTCATAGGTCGGACAAGATTATGGAACGGAATCGTTGGTACTTCTGTATAACCTCGGTCGGTGGTACAATATAGTTCACAATTAAAGTTAACATATTTCGTCTTTCAACTATTCTATAACACCATCTGAATTTCGTTTTGGGGTTTATCAACGTGTTTTATAAGCCTATGACCTTATGCTGATCTGAAGAAAAAGGGACCACATCGACCATTACGCATGCACGTGCATATTAACAACATGCAAACAACTTTTGTTCTACACAAACATACGTTAACACCTGTTGAAACAAATTATGATACACACACCGTAACTTCGTGTTTGATAATGTTTTATGGCTAAATGAATACAAACAACAGTTGTAAACCAGGTTTTCTCATTTCCATAGTCCCAGATAATTTTGACCCTACCACTCTTTAACTGACCATCGCTTTGCCAATTTTTATCATAATTTGATGATTATTTTTTTATTTTAAAGGGTAGACATCGTTTTTTATGAACCTGTGCCTAACTCAATACCGACCAGGTGTCCCTTTTCCGCGGTAGCCTTCCCCATTTTGTAAGATTCACTCATTCAGTGTTTCTTGTTGACATATACTTTCCAACCCATTAGAGTTTTCATTCATATCTATTGTACAAGGTTGTTAAACACTATCGGTAGTTCATACTCAGACTTTGGTCGCAATCAATCAATACTTGTATTGAAAATGTAAATACCTGTGTACCTATTTGGGGTAATAATTTTGGGATGTTCGTTATGAAATAATTTAATTGACAGAAAAGTGTTCTGTTGCTCTTTACCATTTAAAAACCAAGCGTTCCAAAATGGTAGCAGAGCGTGGTTATTAATCATGTTTTGTTGTGCACTTTTCCTGATATTCAATTAGTTGATTTTGATATATTTCTTTGCTCGGACATAGAGTGTTTGGCTGATGTGTACTGGTCGCTGATAAGGACAGATATTCTGAGCAATGTATAATGTTTGAATAGAAGTGATCAACTTCAGATGTCATGTGACATATCCCTTAAAGGGACCAGGAAGATAGTATTGTTGATGAGGTTACATTAGAAAATGTCGCAAACATTTCCCTTCCTTCCTCAAGTCAAGATGAGGAAGATAACGCAAAGGTAAAAAATATGGTTGTGAAATCTGCATTCAATGCCTCAGAGAAACTGATCGCCAATGAACAAATTACTTCTAGACAAGAGTTAGAGATGCAGTTGACGAAGTCAATGATTGTCAAAGTAAGGCTACTGGAATTATCGTTCAGCTTTCTAAATTCGTCAGATCCCTTGGTGATCGACACAAGAGGGCGAAGGTCATGCAGGAAGGTGATCTCTTAGAGGAGATATAGGTACTACTAACTGTTGAGAATGATGCCCAACGTTATCTCAAAACTAGGTCAGATGCTTGGTCTAGATATTCTTCTAGAATTGATAGGAAAGAATCGTCCTGTCCTCACCAAGAGCAATTTCATACACTAGTCTCCCGAAATACAAGGCAACATGTTGACAACTTTGATCATAGCACTCTTGCACTTCCACATAGTAATTGACATTGGCAAATAATGTACATGTGTATCAAGCTGCGTTTGTGTTTCGTGTTGATCAAGAAAATAACTTCACTTGCGCCAATATGTTGGAGGTGAGTGAGGTAATTTAGGCATTAAGCGATTACTTTTAAACGCTTATTGAACATGGCCCAGGTCTTACAGAACACGCAACATTGAATGTACACCAAATGACATGTGGCCTAGTTGTTCCAGTCGTTAAAACTCCCCACATTTGTGTACATGTTTGCTTACGTCATGGTCTGACACTGACTTTGTAAATGGCCACTGAACCGACAGTATGAGATCCATCCCAGTGAGTTTAAATGTATGCATCTAAGTACGGCAAACCTTATTAACATACCCTGTTCTAGACATAAATTTTTATGTAGTACGACCTATACACAGTACAACCGTTCTCAGTCTACAGTATCAATTAATATGGACAAAATACCTAATACCTACTATCTCGACCAACTTCCCACATAACTCTTGCCAGTCTCCATTACTGGCTGACTTAAATCAGCCAATAATGGATACTGGCAAGAGTTATGCTATGCGTTTGGAAGTTGAATCTTGAATTTAATTAATCATGGATGATAAATGAATTTACTCGATACAAAGCTTCTCCGCATGTGTTAAAGAAATGAAACACAAAAACTGTTATTACAGTTTACGTAAATTTGTATCTTAATTTGCGTCTGACAATTTACATTAAGATTTCTTACAATTTGAATTTGTATTGAAATTTACCTCAAGGTTTATAACAATCTGTTGCAAATATTACAATTTTACGTCTTTATCATAATTTACGTCGTAATGGCTCAACACGACGGTCCCAAATAATTCACCCGTACTGAGCCAATCGACGCTCATGGAGGCGTGGCTTGTTACAAGTCGGACTATATACAGGCCATTACACAATGCATGGGAGGCAGTAGGCGCTGCGTTTCTAGAGTGTGTAACACTGTTTGGTAAGTAAAGTGAAATTTTGGAGTTATTATTAATTGATCTGTATGTCCGATGGACTAATGACATTGAGTCCGGCGTCCGCCTGTAAAATTCGCCTTTTCGTCTTCTTCTCAAGTACCACTGGCTCAAGAGAGTTGAAATCCTGACATTTTGGCCAATGGCATTATACATTGTTGATTTTGCTATTTAGGTGTCTGAATTACTTAAACATTTGAAAACTATGCGCTGCAAATGTTGAAACGATCGCGAGTGGAGGGAAATGTTATGGCGCTGTCGGTCATGAGCTGGACATCGTTTCGCGTTCGAAGGGAAAAGGTTAGCACTTGAATCTTGCGTATGGTTCAATTGAGTCTATAACCGAGGTAGAGCGTTTTATTTAACTAAGTTCCCTTGAAATATAAATGTGACCGCTTTGTATATTAAGGTTTTCTTAGATCAGAACATCTAGGAGTAGTGTTTTCTCCAATTCATTAACCATTAAATGTCATTTGATTCCAAAAGCCTTCGAGCCAAGAGCATATGTCTCCCGGACTAGCGTTATATTGAAACTGATAGCGGAATTATTATGAGAAAATCAGTTCTCCTCTTTCAGCTTCCTCGATGGCCTAGCTATAGGTAGAGCGTCCAGTGTAAAGAACAAAAGGATTTCGAATCCGAGTCCCGCCATCTACAATCTGAAAAAAATTGATTATTTGTATACTTTTGCATTTTAACTGTTGTGAATAGATATGTGGTAAAAGTTTTCGTTGGTCTAAGTTTCATTTAAGGTCTTTTTGTCAATTGTAGAACCTCCAACCAGGTCTTACTTTCAAAATTATCCCCCACACGGGGTTGACCTCGGAGGATTTTTTAAAATGAAGAGTATACATTAAATCACATGTTAAACATACATTTCACAAAATGGTTTAAATTGATATGTACATACAGATAATGGTTTATATACATGCTACAAGTGCAATTCAGATTTCAAGTTCCATGAGCTTATATTCACTGCAATAATGACTATCATTGCTGCCAATACATCAAGTCCATTGTGATCAATTATTTGGGTGATGCCGCCTAGTAATGTTTGTATCTTTGTCTCGTCACAACTGTCTTCAAACTTAAGATATTCATCTACTGTGAGATTGTCACACAACTGTTCACACAGGATATTGCGTTCCTTGACCAGTTTGTCACAGTACAGCAACTGGTGGGCGACTATGTCACTAGTCGTGTTCTCACACAGTAGGCATAAACCTGGTGTTATAGGCAGCACACCAAGCTTAATGAGACAAAACACACTTTTTAATTAATCTCAAATATCTCACACATGCCCCACAGTCTGTGTGGTTTCAGTTCACAGTGTATTTCGGCATACAGGGTCATATCTGGAAGATTGTTCAGCATATGTTTCCATTGAAATCGTTCATAGTCTGTAATTCTCTCATTCACAATCCGTTTCCATGTAACCTTATATGGAAACGTCCCAGTTCTGAAGTAGTCCTCAACATATGACCACGGTCCATATTTCTGAAAGAGCCATCAAGGATGTTGATGAACATATAGGAAAATTGCCAAAAGTCTATCTCCGTGAAATATATACACATAATTTTTTCCAATTTTTTTCGACCCAAAATAATCCGAGAAATTGCACTAATTAGTAAAGGTGTTTTCCAGTCTAAATATAGATCCAGTCTATTATTTTCAACCGCAAAGCATCATGGTGTAAGTCACACACTGTGTACAAAAACATGAACGAATAACAAAGTGTAATATATAATTTTTGGCGGTTGTTTATTTACCATTTTATTTAATTTTGTATTTGCTGCAGAAATTGGATTTTTTTTTTACCCAACTAGGTATTTTGCTTGAATTTTATAATTAATGAGGGTAAAAATTTGTCATAATTTGCTGGCTTTATCTCAATAAAAAGTACATTAAAAGGCAATAATGTGTATATTCTCAGGACATTTAGAAACATTGTTTATAAAGCAATCGTCACATTCAGTAGTGTGTGACAAGGGTAACTGTCAAGAGAAACACACGCAGCACATAGGTTGTTATGGCGACTTGCGCTGGAGACGAGCCTTCACGCTTCAGAAGCGTTTGCTGTTTGTGTAGTACGTTTTACGCAATAAAGGGGATTCTGTTTATATGACGTCAGATACCCTTAGCTCGCTACTTACTACTGCTACTGCTTCTCTTTAAAACCAGATTTCATAACATTTTCGTGATATGAAAATTATTTATCACATGTCATGTTGTAGATAAAATATGTATCTGGTGATTGACGTTATAAGTATATTTTCAAAAAAACAAAATGTATTTGAAACACTAACATCCTTGATGGCTTTTTAAGGATATTCAACCGATCATGGCTCACTGAGGATTTACATATATTATTTACAACATACTGTCCAAATCTGAAATGGAATATATGCTTATGAACACAACCAGTACATGTATTGCAATTGAATAACCTGCACAGCAATTATAATTTGAGTTTATCAATATATCCATGCATGGACCATAGTCCAAGATTTTGAACAGTAGCAAGTGTGGAGGATCGTACATGTAGATTTTGTACACTCCGGGCGAACACACGCTGGGTGCGTTCCATCTCTGTGTACTCAGATTTGGTAATATCACACCACAGCTCACATGAATAGAAGGCACAGCGACAGATAACTCTCTGCCATATTTTCAAACACCCAAAAGGATTGATACCACCTGGTTTCAAGCCAATTTTTCTCAGAGAGCACACTGATCGTCTGGCTTTGTTACACCCCCGATGTGTTTAGCACTGCTGATAAATGTTCCAGCATAAATTGTATTATCTGACATAGACAGCACACTATCACCAAGTTTTAGATACAGATGATTATCGTGAGCTAGTACTCCTTTAAACACAATTACACAACTTTTATCAGCATTGTATGTTAGTCTCCATGTGATGGAATAATTATACACAGTATTTAGCATACCAGTCACTGAGGGACTAATCAATGTTGTATCGTCTGCTAACAGAACATATGGCATGTGGTCACCACCTATTATAGGTAATTTTGATTGGTTGTCAAGATCAGAAATAAAATCATTAATGTATACCAGAAACATGAACGCTGAAAGCACACGGCCTTGCCCGATGCCTTGGCGTAAAGGAAACATCTTACTAGTGCTACCATTGTATACAATACATGCAGTCGAATCTTCGTAGCTGTGTTGTACTAATCTCCATGCACGCCCCGATGTGCCCAGTCGGTGTAATTTTACCAGCAGACCATTATGCCATATCCTATCAAAGGCTATTTCGTTGTCCAGGAACACCGTGAATATGTTAGCTCCTCTTTCAGTGTAAGAACTTGTTATTTCTTTGAGAACAAATGCTGATACTTGCGCTCCATATCCTTTCCGGAATCCGCATTGGAGTCTATGTGGAAAGTCATTGTTATTATCTCGAAGATACTTTTCTATTCTGTTGAGCAAGATTTTTTCAAAGAGTTTACCAATTGCTGATGTCAGTGTTATTCCTCGATAACGGGATGGGTTTGACTCGTCTTTGTTGTTACCCTTGTATAGGGGTATTATAGTTCCTTTACGGAAAGCTTCTTGTATGAAGCAAAGCTTCACAATCATATTGAAAAAACATGTCAGATGTTTCTTTAAGAGGCAACTCGCATGACGTACATGTTCATTATACATATTTTATTAGGACCTGTTGCTTTCTTCAGTTTAAGAGATTTTACAACGGCTTCCACTTTATTTCTTCATTTAAGACTGGGTCATTCTCATATTCTGCTGTTTTTAAGATTATGTTCTTCTCCATATCAATTGAATCTTTGAATTGTTCATCAAACTCATGTCTGGTGTATGTACTGAGTAGGCTGGTATAATAGTCTCCCAATAGTTCAGCCACAGACTCTGGTGTACTTGCAGTTCAATGTTGTCACTGTTGATACCTTTCTGCGTTGTCTTCTCACTGTTCTGTAGAATTCACCTATGTCTATTTCACTCGATGCAACAACATCAATGTATTTGTTCTTATCCCATTTACGTTTTTCCTGTCTGTGTTGCCTTCTATATTCACGTTTCATATCTTTATATTCACAATATGACTTGTCTAATGGCTGAGAGGGGCCATTTGATTTCGTGTTAACTTTCCAACACGACATCGCGAAATCACGAAAAAATAAAAACGAAATCGCGAAACAGCGAAACGAAATCGCGAAACAGCGAAACGAAATCGCGAAGGAGCGAAACATGCGCGAAACGAAATCGCGAAGGAGCGAAACGCCCCCGAAACGAAATCGCGAAACGTCCGCGAAACGAAATCGCGACTTACAAATCTACATACGTTGAGTAAACGTTTCTTCTTATACATTGCAAAACTCGTCGTGTGGTAAAAACACGAAGATGTATTATCATAAACATGCTAATTAAGAAAGAATACCAAACGCGAGCCAGGAAGCGATATTTGTTGATTGTTTAATTAATAACGGAGACATTTATAGTTCATATGCAAATGAGAAATACCCTCGTTCAAACAAAGTTAAAAGATTTGAATACAAATCGTCGATTTGAATAAGACTATTTTAATTAGTATAACCTGCTTATTGGAAATTGGAACATTTATAAGAGTAAGGCACACTTTGCCAAACGAGAAATCAAATCACAATGACCACATTATTTTTTAAAACGTAATACAGTTTGAATATTCGGTATGTAGGTCAGTATTAAATATTTGAGACTGTTAAATCGAAATATGATGCCAAACGCGATTTTTCTTCGTTTAATAAAAACAGCTTTTGTGAATCATAAATGGTATTCCAGATTATGACTATTTTAAAACTATGACAACCAAACGATACATGCGCAAAATTATATGCACAACTTATGAATGTATCCAGTTTGACAGTCATCATAACAGTGCGTGCTACAGTTTTCGCTGTACGGATCGGCGTGTTTACACTCCATATGCGACAACTTCATCACTTTTGAAGATGTCCGCTTCGACGTTTTAATTATCGATTACAGGCTAATGAGAGCGAATTGTAATTATATTATTGCATCTATAGAATGCCTAAAGGGGTACACAAGGCATAATAAGTCATGGACTGTCCAAATTACTGTCAAGAAGTGTGCTGTACAGTGCCTTTGAGTACTGAACTCAAACTTTTAAAATCTTGGCGTATTTACTGTTTTATCCTACGTCTTTAATACGCTTTAATTTAAGATTGATGTGTATTTTCTGAATATACCATTTATTTCCCACTCCATAAAAAAAACTAAAATGAAGATTACATGAAAATAGCTACAACGTATCAACGCATGTTTCGCCGTTTCGCGATTTCGTTCGCTGTTTCGCGATTTCGTGTCGCTGTTTCGCGATTTCGTGTCCCTGTTTTAGCGATTTCGTTTCGCTGTTTCGCGATTTCTTTTTTTATTTTTTCGTGATTTCGCGATTTCGTGTTGGAAAGTTAACACGAAATTGAATGGCCCCTCTCAGCCATCATAGATCACTGATACCAGATATATTTGAGTTCATGTCTTCTTTGACCCGTAGGGCTTCCACGGGTCCAAAATATTGGACTCGAGTACTCGAGGGGTTGGACTCGACTCGGACTCGAGTACTCGAAATTAATACCTTTCAGCTAAGTGGCAGCATGTCACAATAAAATTTTGTTAGTCTTTGAGGTTTTAGATTATGCATACAGTCGAACACTGATATACTACGAAGTACTACCCATTTCTCGATACAACATGGCCATATGTCCCCCAAAATAATCAGTACCAATACAACGTTCAGCACTACAGTTGATGAATCTAACACCATTTCAGGTTCAAATAAAATAATATACTCATGGTAAAAATGGTTGACACCGCCTAATAGTTATAGCAATGAAGTGTTATATAAAAAACGTAACGTGTCAGTTTCGATTTTTTTTGGGGTTAAACATGTAACTACATGAAGTCTTTTTGTGAATAGTGTCCTTGAATATTTGCTATTTCTCCACTTGTACTTAAAAATACCAAAGAAATGGAAATATCATAAACATGAAAGTTAGTCATAAAAGTTCATTCCTTGTGTCTTGAGATCTTGGCATTGGTACATTGTTACAGTGTTTGAGTGTTCTCATTTCGGTTATAATAAATAAGTAAAATATGCATTTGAAAAAAATATTCTACTGAATCCAAATATACCAAATATATTTATAAACAAAGACTTGTGATGATCATTTCATGAAAGGTAGCAAGTATAAAAGTAGAAATTGGTTGAGATTTAGATACTCAATATTAATATTTAAGACATAATAAACAAACAAAATTTATAATAAAAATATTATCTTACTTGTACATAAGTTTAGAAAGATACTAATTATTCAATGTCAACAATTCGGAGACAAATTCACATCCCCACTAAGAAATGGACCGCTTATAGATTTACATTCCTTCTAGATCTGTAACTCGTTTCACATTCCATATTTGGATCGAGTTATGTCCAAGCTAAATTCTCGCATTTTGATTGGTTGTGCGCCTGGTGATTTGACCATACACTTGACATGGACTGTTTTACCTCATATGTCGGTGTCATTATCATTTTTCTGTAGTGATATCAGATTTCGATTATTGCCTTTTTATTTCACAAATATACAGAAATAATATATTTATTTTACCTAATGAACAAGTGTAACTTTCAGTATAAGATATGACACCTGTCTGCTTTCGCTCGTCAACTCGTCCAACATACAATTAATAAACACGTTTGATTTTTAACATCAGTATATCAACCAACTTGACCATATAAGCTTCATATTTATTTACATTTGTTGGTATAAACTTCATCAATTCACTGTTTTATTTGGTTGCATTGTACGATTTTAACTGAGCTTTGTGGCTGTGATAATGAAAGTAGCCGATGCGACCAAGGCTGATATGTCACTGTTCACTTGTAACGTGGTATAGCACTTGTCCCCCAGGGACCACGACATACGGGAGTCAACTGCAGTTGTTGTTATTTTTTTTCAGGGAAGACGTGTTCAATGTATATATATTGCACAAGGTGACTTAAATTAATGTGAAATTAATGTGATCTTTTATCGAGTCCTCGAGTCCCAGAAAATGGACTCGAGTCCAGCTAAACCCGACTCGTACTCGAGTACTCGAGTACCCGTGGAAGCCCTATCTTTGAGAGATGCTATTTGCCTATCTTTGTTTCGCATTTGTGATACAAATATACCAACGTCACTTCTGAGTTTCATTTCAATATTTCTGCTTCTCTCGATTTCCCTTGCTGCTTTAACTAGATCATCATTCTTTTCATCTAGTGCACGTGTCATCATTTTACGCATATCACTATCAAACTTCGTATGAAGATTTTCAAGTTTATTTTCTGTTACAGTTGTTTGCTCAATGAGCCTTTCATTTATTTTCATAACCTTAGTCAACAGAAAACCGATAGCCTCCTTTATATCTCCAATCTTAATATTTCCAACTTCACCTTCTGATACTGTGTTTGCAGCCTTCTGTTTGCTCAAAACCTCTTTCTGAGGAACCTCGGGTGACACTGAACCGTTAATAAAACCATACAGTATATAAACATCAGATGCATACTTTTCGACGACATACTTCTTAGATTGGCCTCGTTGTACACGACGAATAAGATAGCCTTGTGGGACGTTATCACACTTCTGCTTCATACATACTGCTTCAAACATACTGTACCGTATGTGATTAAGGTCCTCTTCTCTATGTTCGTACTTTCTATTTAATTCACTTTCAATCATTGTTCTATCAAGTTGACCGAGTGAATTGTCTATTTCATTATATATTCCAATGTCAATATCACTTGCCCCCTGTGTACAGTAGGGCTCCGAGTCACTGACGTCTCTCTAACTCATTGTTCTCATGATTGTGACCCAAGCGCACTGATTGATGTATACAGTGACTGTCACATACGTAAATGTTTCATTGCAAATATTGTCATTCTCAATACACAAAATATAAATATTTTGGTATCAGGTAATGCAGAATTCTTTGGCGCATAGGAACATAACACATTTGTCGTTTGATCTTTAGAACTTGATCTTTTTAACTCTTCCAGTTTGTGTGAGTTATGATGTAGGAGACCTGGTGTATTAAAGCCGGTTTGTGTGAGTTATGATGTAGGAGACCTGGTGTATTAAAGCCAGTTTGTGTGAGTTATGATGTAGGAGACCTGGTGTATTAAAGCCAGTTTGTGTGAGTTATGATGTAGGAGACCTGGTGTATTAAAGCCGGTTTGTGTGAGTTATGACGTTGGAGGCCATGTGTATTAAAGCCGGTTTGTGTGAGTTATGACGTAGGAGACGTGGTGTATTAAAGCCGGTTTGTGTGAGTTATGATGTAGGAGACCTGGTGTATTAAAGCCAGTTTGTGTGAGTTATGATGTAGGAGACCTGGTGTATTAAAGCCAGTTTGTATGAGATATGACGTAGGAGACCTGGTGTATTAAAGCCGGTTTGTGTGAGTTATGATGTAGGAGACCTGGTGTATTAAAGCCGGTTTGTGTGAGTTATGATGTAGGAGGCCACGTGTATTAAAAACAAGTTCAGTGTGTTATGATGTAAAAGAATAGGAGATAAAAGTCCTAAACGGTTATCGTGAAAAAAGAATCCGCGACTGTCATTTGTTCCTTCACTTATTTTGATTGTTCTGCTTCAGCTTCAATTGGCATGATGAAGTTCCTGATCCTCTTCATCTTCCTGTTCCTGTTCCTGTTCCTGTTCGGGGCAGTGTGGGCGGGACCGAGAAAGAGACCGAGACCACTGAGACCGACATCAAAACCACGTGAGTATTATTTGAATTAACTTAAATCATGTATATAAACTGCCAAGCAATGAGGATGGCGTGTGTCACAAATGTCCAGTCATGTATGAAGGTATGTATATTCAGTATGTATATATATATCTTCATTAGTACTTTCCCTTACCTTTAAGCGACTCGATCACAAATATTACCGTTTTTAAAAGAAAACAAGATAATAACTTGTATATATTCGTATAATGACATATTTTTAAAAACTTATCATCTTTCTCCTAGTGCCAAACGTCTTAATTATGAACACCAAAATAAAATCGTCTAAATCGCCTTTACGATTGATCCAGTCACAACATGAGATGAATATATATATACACGTCTGCTTACACATACATTCTGGAAACCATGGTACTTGACACCCAATATGTTCAACTTCTATGACAGAATATAACGTAGTCTCAGACGTTTTTGGACACGCTGTCAGTGGCGGATTCGCCACTGTGCTGTGTGACATCCGGTTGTCGCCTCACTCTGGAATTGAACCCCTGGTTTCTTTCTGTCATAGGGCTCGATACGTTCTACCGATCACAGAAAAGTCTATTTTTGTCTATATAGATCCAATTGGCGCTGTCCCATCCCCTTGGAAATTACGTCGACAACAATGGCTGCCCTTTGTTATGACATCAATTTTTAAGGCTTCATTTTCAGTACATTATTTCACCCTTTAATTTATGTGTATATTATCGATATCATATACGTATGCAAAAATTTGACAATTGCTGTTAATTTGAATTTATTTTTGATTATGTATTATTTAGCATTTTTGAGTGAATGGCATTTTTAGCTCATCAGGCCTGAAAGGCCCGATGGGCTTATGGCATGGCATGGTGTCCGGTGTCCGTTCGTCCATCCGTCCATAAACTTTTCGCTTTTTCGACATCTTCTCCAGAACCAAAGACTCCACAGAGCTGAAATTTTATGTGCAGACTCTTTGGCCGATGGGGATTCTATATTGTAGATTTTGTGACCCCATGACCCCAAATGGGGTCACAGGGGTCACATTCTGAAAAATCTATTTTAATCTTCTTCTCCAGTTCCAAAAGGTCTAGAGAGCTGAAAAGTTGTGTGCATACTTCTTGTCCCATGGGGATTCTAAATTGTAGATCTCGTGACCCCGTGACCCCAAATGGGGTCACAGGGGTCACATCCTTAAAAACCTATTTTCATCATTGTGGATGCAAGACACAAAATTGTTTACTCGCACAAAGTTTATTGCGTTCTTCGTTGATTGTTCATGACATTATGAATACATTTTTCGTTATCCTTCATAATATTCTTCCTTCTTTACTTTGGTGAGGTTCAGAAAACTAAAACAAAAATAAACACTTGCTAAGTAAACTATTCCTAACAATACAGAAAACTATCATGAAAATTATCAGTTAAATTTACCTCAAAGATGACAATTACAAATTGAATGAATAAAGTATATAATTATCAAAACCTATAAACACTTTTACCTATTATGCATTAAATTACATTACAATAGCAAACTATGTTACTTACATTTGTGTTCTTGCCTAAACTTTGCCTAATCAGTACATCTCCATCATGGAGTCAGTGAACATGTGCTCTGATCCTTCTGATCACTGGTGTCAAGGGAAGTAATCCAGTAAGGATAATACCTTATGTAACACTTATAACAACTGAAACCTAGCTAGACTTTCTGAACCACTTATGAACTAAATTTGACATGAAAAATTATTACACTATTTCAACACTTACATACATTGCAAAAATTAAATGATAATTAACTTTTGACAAAGAATAACTTTAAAGCATAAACTTATAAACTGATTGACATAAATATATTTCTGCATTAACATACTCGGCCTCTTGTTTAACAAACTCTTCACAATGCAGAAACAAACTGAAATAATTTACAGCCCACTCTCAGGACAAACATTCATACTGATAACAAATTTCACAAAATTCCACACATCAGCATATCTCTCACTCATCTTTTGACAGTAGCAGAACTAGTTTGTGTACAGGTCTGCGAAGCTCTGTACTTTGTGTTTTCAGTATCGCGCTTCTCACAAAGCCCTGTTTATCGGGCTCAACTTTGATCACTCGTCCCATAGCCCAGCATGATCTGTGTGCATTTTCGTCTTTGATAAGTACAATATCATCCACTTGTATGTTGCGTTTTGGTGTACTCCATTTCTGTCTTTCTTGAAGTGAATACAGGTATTCTTTCCGAGTCCAAAATACATTTGCGAGATACTGAATCCTTCTCCATCGTCGACGCATGTAGATGTCCTTACGTTGAAATTTGCCTTGTGGAGCCATGAAAACATTGGATTTCATCATGAGCAAATGGTTTGGCGTTAGAGGGTTCAGATCGGTGATATCACTGGAAATGGTAGTAAGTGGTCTAGAGTTGACAATGGCTTCTACTTCACACAGCAGAGTACGATATGCTTCATCATCCAAATGCTCTCCAAACTCGTGCAGCATGGGTGATAGAACCTTGCGTACAGAACCAATCATACGTTCCCATACACCACCCATATGACTGGCTGATGGCGGATTAAACTTCCAGTCAATGTTGGCTTGTAACAGCTGAGAGTGGATGACATTTTGATCTAGTTCTGCTAGTGCTTCTTTTAATTCCCTGGCAGCTCCAATGAAATTGGTGCCATTGTCACACCATATTTCTTTCACAGGTCCACGACGCAAGGCGTGTATAAATGAGTCTGTGTCCAGTGAGTTGGCCGTTTCGATGTGTACTGCTCTACTTGCTAAGCATGTGAACAATGCTCCATAACGTTTCACCTGTTTTCGCCCTTCTTTGACAGTGTGGGGACCGAAAAAATCCACCCCTGTATACGTAAATGGCGGTGCAGGATTAACTCTACAGAATGGTAGGTCTGACATCTTTTGTTCAGATGGGGGCATATTCAGTCTGCGGCAGGTGACACAGTGAGACAAAATACTTCTCACGTTTGCATTTGCTTTGATGACCCAGTATTTTTCCCTTAGATTTGACAATACATGATTCCGTCCAACATGGCCAAGCTTCTTGTGTATGTCTTCTATGATAAGGTTTGTGACAGGATGTTTGCTGGGTAGTATAATCTGGTGTTTCATGTCATCTGGGATCTGAGCTCTGCTGAGTCTGCCGCCAACCTTGAGGATTCCATTGTCGATGAACGGATCCAATTTGTATATACAGCTGCGCTTTGGTACTCGGCCCCGTTCACCTGCTGCAAGTACAGTCAACTCATCACCAAAGTTCTTTGACTGTACAAACTCCAAAATGATACTCTCTGCACTTTCAAGACTCTCAGTTGTGAAAAAAGGTTTACCGTCACTGGCAAAAGAATCATCTTTACCTTTTCTTTTCCCGATGGCAGTTTTCAGAATATTCTTCAGTTGGAGATAGATAGCTACAGCACGCTTAAGTCGGTACCAACTGGAATAGTGTTTGATCAAAGCGTCTAGTCCTTCATTTTCCACGTTGATTGACTTAACACTTGTCGTTGCAACAGTTTCTTCTTCCACGGATTCTATACAGCCCGGTTCCTTCAGGTCCCACTCTGATTCCGATTTCCATAGAAATTTTGGTCCTTCAAACCAGTCTGTTTGCTCTAGTAGCTGTGTTGTGCTAGCGCCTCGAGATGCTACATCTGCAGGGTTTTCCACAGACTCTATATATTTCCAATCTTTTGCTTCAGAATAGTCCCTTATCACCCTCACACGGTTAGCAACAAATACTGGGTATCGCTTCTTCTCATTGTTTATGTAATGAAGGACAGTTGTTGAGTCTGTAAAGTAGGTCACACTGTCTTTATCTGTGTCAAGCTCTTTCAACATAAGTTGAGCTATCTGAACTGAGACCGTTGCAGCCGTCAACTCGAGACGTGGAATACTCACAGGTTTCGTAGGAGTCAGTCTTGATTTCCCCATGAGAAAGGTGACGTGGATGTTTTGCTTTACATCACAAAGCCGGAGATAAGCTACACAACCATACCCTACAGAGCTAGCGTGAGAAAAGACATAAATCTGTTTGGACATTACATCACCAAACTCTGCAGGCTTCAGACATCTTTCAATCTTCAGAGCTTCAAGCAGTTTGAGCTCTTCTAACCACTTTTTCCATGAAACGACATACTTTTCTGGTATATCATCATCCCAGTCCAGAGATTTGTCAGTACATAATTCCTGAAGTATCCGCTTGGCAGGAAGAATGATAGGCGCAACAATTCCTAGGGGATCATATAGAGATGAAACTGTTGATAGAAGTCCACGACGTGTGACTGGTTTTTCAATAAAGTCAGTGGAAAATCCAAACATGTCTGTATTTACATGCCATTTCATCCCAAGAGCACGTTCAGTTGGCAATTCATCATAATCAAGATCTCGGGTTTTAAGTTCTTTTGAATGCTCATCAACTGGAATTGATTTCAATACGTTCTTGCTGTTTGAGGTGAACTTGGTCAATTTGAAACCCCCATTGACGCATGCTTGTCTCACATCATAAATGAGCTTTGTGGCTGTCTCGTCATCTTTTACGGATTTTAAACAGTCATCAACATAAAAGTTCTTTCTGATTGTGTCAGCTACAAGACTGTCAAACGTTTCTTCCGCTCTGTTGGCTGTAGTTTTCAATGCAAAATTGGATATGCTAGGAGAAGAGACTGCTCCGAAGATGTGCACCTCCATTCTATATTCCTGTAGTTCAGCGTTGAGATCACTATTGGGCCACCACAGAAACCTCAAACTGTCATGCTGTCTTGCTGGCACCTTCACCTGGTAAAACATGGACTCTATATCCGCCATGAATGCTACCCGTTCAGCTCTAAATCTTGTCAAAACACCTATCAAAGAGTTTGTGAGGTCTGGACCCTGCAGAAGCCTGTCGTTAAGCGATGTTCCATCATACTTGGCACTGCAGTCAAAGACTACCCGTATCTTTGTTGGCTTCTTCGGGTGATAGATTCCATGGTGTGGAAAATACCAAATATTCTTTGATTCAAATGACAGTTGATCTTTTGGTATCTTGTGCGCAAAGCCCTTCTCAAATAAATTGTTGACAAAAGCTACATAATCCTTGTAGTACTGTTCATTCTGTAGCATTTTCTTTCTTTGCCATTTTGCTCTGCTCTCGGCTTGAGTCCTGTTGTTTGTACAAGATGTCTCCTTGTCTCTAAAAGGTAACGGAAGCTCATAGTGACCGTTGACATATTTCATCTGTTTCTCTATTGTCTCCATAAACTTCTCGTCCTCTCTAGAGTATCCCTTCTCACCTGGTACTTTGCCGATATCCTGTTCACTGAAGTCCCGTTCAAAGATCTTCACTATTGTACTTGGGGCTAGATATTCCTTCACCGTGTTCTTTTCACTGATGATGACTCTGTTGCAAACAAGACTGTTCCTCTCACTACTGTACTTTACATGTAGAGGCCCGTTAATGGTCCAACCGTGTTTGTACAAAACTGCGAATGGACCATCTCCATCTGATGGAATCACCTTTTGTGGCTGTAAGGCTGAAGGACAGTTACTTCCGATGAGGAGACCGACTTCCAGATCAGGTTCAAATTCAAGTAGTTTACTTGCCATATCTTCAAGATTGGGAAAGCGCTCAAGAAACTTTGGATCAGGAATTTGGTTATGGTTGACAGGTATTTCCTTTACAAAGGTCCTGGGAAGACTGAGTGGATGATTGTCCTGGATGTCAGTTACAATAAGGCCGTTTACTGCTGAGGTTTGTACCATATCTACACCATGCATCGTCTGTAGCTTTAGAGTTGTCGCACTTGCTGATACTCCGAGCTGATTTTGCAGTGTCTCTGTGATGAAGCAACCAGTACTTCCATTGTCTAGGAGAGCGTAGGTCCTCACTGCTTCACTGTTACCTTGTTGACGAACGATGACTGGTAGAATTGACTGTAGCACTGTTTCTACGGAGTCAGAATTTGTAGTGTTGCAGGAAGATGATACTGTCTCTGTAGTATCCTTGTGGCGTTCATTACTTTCTGTTTGATACTTGGTGTCTGTTGAACGTTGATCACTGTATCTCATTTGAAAGTTATCGTCATGTAGTGCTGTTGGATGACGCTTTTCACACTTTCTACACACTCTCTTTCTTAAGCATCCTTTCACTGCATGGTTATATCCATAGCATCCATAGCACATATTTTTGTCCCTCAAGTATGTGCGTTTTTCATTCAGTGTCACAATCATCAATGTCATGTGATTTCCAACAGAAGTGACATGATACTTTTTTCTTGTAATCACTGTAGTTTTGTCCAACAGTTGTTGCAAAAGTGCTAGATCTTGATTTTGTTGATATTGGTTTGTCTCTCTTAATTCCCCTGTTGTGGGCATATCCACGGTAACTTTCACTTTTACTCATTGCTTCTTTACTGAAGATGGGCTCATTTGCTGACTTGGATGCGAAGTCTATGAACTCAACAAGATCTTTAAATCCAATTATCCTGTTGCGTTGGATCCTAGACTTGGTAACCATTTATTTTGGAGATATTGAGGCAACTTCAGTATAATAGCTTGCAAGTTAGGTGCATGATTCAAGACTGTCATATAAGAGATGTTATCCATGGCATGTGAACATTTTGTAAGGAAGAATGAGAACTGTTTCAACTTCTGACTATCTTCATATCTAATATCTGGCCACGAGAGTACTTGATTGACATATGCTGTTGAAACTTTGTATGGATCCCCATATTCTCTCGCTAGCAATTCCCGGGCCTTGCTGTATCCCTCAGATGGTGCCAAGTACAAACATCCTGCTATCAGCTCCTTTGGTTCTCCCTCTAGTTGCTGGTCAAGGTAGTACAGTCTGTCTGTGCTGTTTGTGGTGTGAGGAACTATCCTAGCATCAAATGCCATCATAAATGAGCTGTATCCTGTTGGGTCACCTCTAAACTTTGGTACTTCAGGTTGTGGAAGATACATGGCGGTTGCCATCTGTCTATGGGTTTGTAGTAGCACATCATTCTGGGTAGGCTGAGGTGTTTGCTGAATCACTGAATCCATAGCACTCATATTCAAAGTTGTGTGAAGTTTTGTTGTAGGAGTGAAATGACTTGCCTTTGGATTCAAACCATGGGGCTTGTATTCTGTCTGATGTGTTTCTTGTTTAACTTCACCTACCGGTACACCATGAATATTAAGCTTAAAGTCATTCTGAAATTCTGAGTCTATATCTGCATAAACCTTCTCTCTAGCCCTAGTCTTAGCTATCTCAATGTTCAACTGAAGTTCCTTCATCTTACGTGTTTGCTCTAACATGTCCTTCTCTGCAAGAAGTTCTGCCAATCTTGCTTTTTCTTTAGCCAGAGCTGATCTAACTGAACTAGTAGTTCTATTTGAAAATCGAGAACCCTTATTTGACAGCATATCACTCTTGTCTATCAGAAGTCCCTCATTGGATATCCAACTTTCAACTTCCTTGATAAAGCTAAGAATAGAAATCTCCTTCTCTTCATGACGTTTGCTGGCATTATCTCTATCTGCCTCAGAATCCAGCTGCTCATAATAGGAGGCAAAGTAAGCGTGATACTGTTTACACAAATCAACAAACTCAACAAAACAAAATTTCACTAAATGTAAATTGTCACTGCCACTGTTCAACATTAATCTAGAAAGTTCATTTCTTTTCTTTGTTATTGCTGAAAGCGATGAAATAAGTCGATTCTTCAATCCTCGTAACTGTTCGACTTTCCCTTTGTCAGTCAAAGTTCTAACTCTCCCGGATTCTCTGACCTGCTTAACTTTAGTCTGGTCTATCTCTACATTGTCAGCTGGAGATATAGTGTCACCTTCCACAGTCTGCTCACTACGTTCTACGTTATCAGACTGTTCAATCAATGGCAAATCATAAGTTTCATCATTCACATCTGACACATCGTCCCCTGCCGTTGCCATCGTAACACGTTATGCGTTATACGTTACACTACACCATGATGGTCAAGTATGCAAGAAACAAGTGTTCACAAATACAAGCACAGTCCAATAAGAATATTAGTCACATCATTGGCATTAAAGTTCTCCACTGTGAACGTTCTTCAGCTCAAACATCATTATGGCAATGGTGGAAATTTTTCTGAACTGATGTGGATGCAAGACACAAAATTCTTTACTCGCACAAAGTTTATTGCGTTCTTCGTTGATTGTTCATGACATTATGAATACATTTTTCGTTATCCTTCATAATATTCTTCCTTCTTTACTTTGGTGAGGTTCAGAAAACTAAAACAAAAATAAACACTTGCTAAGTAAACTATTCCTAACAATACAGAAAACTATCATGAAAATTATCAGTTAAATTTACCTCAAAGATGACAATTACAAATTGAATGAATAAAGTATATAATTATCAAAACCTATAAACACTTTTACCTATTATGCATTAAATTACATTACAATAGCAAACTATGTTACTTACATTTGTGTTCTTGCCTAAACTTTGCCTAATCAGTACATCTCCATCATGGAGTCAGTGAACATGTGCTCTGATCCTTCTGATCACTGGTGTCAAGGGAAGTAATCCAGTAAGGATAATACCTTACGTAACACTTATAACAACTGAAACCTAGCTAGACTTTCTGAACCTCTTATGAACTAAATTTGACATGAAAAATTATTACACTATTACAACACTTACATACATTGCAAAAATTAAATGATAATTAACTTTTGACAAAGAATAACTTTAAAGCATAAACTTATAAACTGATTGACATAAATATATTTCTGCATTAACAATCATCTTCTCCAGTTCCAAAAGGTCTAGAGAACTGACAAGTTATGTGCAGACTAACCCTAACCACCGACAAGTCCCATCCCGTAGGTCTAGACTCACGCCAACAATTGACCTGGCGAAAGCTGTTATAAGTCCCTTTATAACCTGAGACGTTGATGTCGCCACTGGAAGGCGTAGAGCTTCCTGGTGTTTAGATGTTGAGCCGTAGAGAGGGTCTAGGACACTCGCTAGGAGTTCTCACTCCCCCTCAGACCCTTCTCGGTACAATACAAGCTTGCAGATTGAAGGCCTGAGTGCTCTCAAGTGCGTGACTGCTTGGATTGCCCTAAAGCAGATCACCTCCGAAGGACGGTAAGAGTCGGCTACTGCAGACTGAGTATGTGCAGAGGAACTAATCAAGTATGAGTGGCCCAGCATGGGGTAGACCGAAACCTCGGTCGTCGATAGAGACTCGCGACCATGGGGCTATGACGAGGGGTCTTAAGACACAAGTGTTCCGTAGCCCTGCTATCACTCGAGATACCACTAGGTGTACATCGCCTCCTACTTTAACAAGAGAATGTCCAGAGCCCAGGCTCTTGGGTCGGGGACAGCGACATGTACGTCGGCAACTAGCAATTCAGCACGTCTATCAGAGGCATGTGGAAGTGGTACAACAAGACACCACGTCCTTTACTGAGAAGAGAAGCTGCGCCGAGACAGCGTCGATGGCTCTCGTCCTTCAACCTCCCCCTAGGTATATCCGAGGAAGAATGAGAGGTGAGGACCGAACCTGGCGTTCTGGGGCAGACACTGTATCCCTATAGAGGGGCGATGCTGCGCCAAAACAGTCTGCTGCCCAGCACCAATGTGCGCAGGACTTGGAGCGTCGCAGCTTCTTGGCATCCTGCTTCTTCCTCCTCTTAGGCGAATCCCAGGAGAACGAAAGGAGCTGCCATTAATTCTGAGTGAAGGGGAGAGGAGCCAGCTGGTGAACGCGATCTGCTAGGTGCGACATCTCGTCTCTGTCAGTCTTCAGAGTCTTTGCCGATCTCCCTCGTCTCTTAATGGATAACCAAATCCACATTGAAAGATAGGGGGTGTAGGACTACGCACCGGGGAGATGCAGTGACTGTCATGGTTTACTTGATATAGGCAACCTGATGTGAGCTTTTCTATCTTTTTATCAGAGAGAACCAAATTTGTTTAATAGAAAATATTTATTTGCATCAGATATATGCCAATCTACAACTACTTATTTATGACATTATGTAAAACAAATAATAAAATGTAACTCACAGTTTTCCAGTATTCACATTAATCCAAGAATTACACATACATTGATATTCCAAACATTTGTCCAAATGAAACAATCCGAATGAATATCACAAGTCTATATTGTTCACATGTCCAGATAGGTAGATTATCCTAAGTCCAAATCCTGATGTGGTAGGAAGTCTATAATTAAAGATGATCATGTTCACCAAGGTCATCCAGTAGGTAGTGTTCCCCAAAAGTATGGAGCCTGGTATCATCTGGCATCTAGTGTATGGATGTAATCATGACTGATAATACTCAAATACACACAAATCAATTCATCCAAACTGACATAATTCAAACAATGTCAAATTCCAATAAGCATTCATTTTATAACATCAGCATTATGTTTTAATACATACATCCATGTTATAAGTATAATAATTTAATATTTTAACAATGTTAAATACATATCAATCTTCAAATTACATAAACCCACACTTTAACTAAAGAAAATACATAAAAAGCATAAAGAAGACAAAACCATACTCACAAGCTATAACCCAGGGCTTTACTGCGGCAAAATGCGCCGAGACATCGCCTGTCGCCCATTATATAGCTATAAAGCACTACGTGCAGCACGTGCGCCTTGCCTAGCACCGCTTCAGATAGCCCAGTCATAAGTTTGTTCAATGAGTCTTACTGTCAAGTACAAGGTTCAAATGATAATGACCTGACAGCGACTATGAGACAAATGCAATGAGACAGAAAACCTAGACGACCCGCCGCAGCGGGGGACGTGTACGCCTGACTCTCCTAAGAGGAGCAGCGTCCTTCTCACTCGTGGGATCAAAAATCGGGGCATTACTTAGGCAACTGTCGACAGAAGGGACAGATGGCTAGTACAGATGGCACACGGAGTGTGGGTCTTTTGGAGCTGACTTCCGGAACTGCACCGACAGCAAAAGGAAGCGGAGGTCCAGGGCGATGACATAATCCTCTAATGAAGACAAAGCCTTGCAACTACTGACAATCCTCTGCAAGGAGGAGGACGAGAGGCCCCGAAAACGAGTTCAACCAGAAGAGAAGCTAGTCCCTTAGGCTGTATATCTGGCAATTAGGCGGAGGGCGTACACCCACCCGCAACCTGTGACGACCCACCTCACGAGCCGCTAAGCCGCAAGGCGAATGCTAGCGGGAGCCAACGATCCCCATCAAGCCATCCAGCCCTTGAGGAGGACGCTCGCAGGACGGAGAGCGTACACTCACTCGCTAGCACAAACAGCAATCAACCTAACGCTTATCGCTAAGAGAAGGTTAGCGAGAGCAACGCTGCCTCACAAGGCAACCCGCCCCAGAGACGGGCGATCACAAGGCGGAGGACGTACCCCCATACACTAGTGCAACTCGCGACCAACCCACGAGTCAACCAGCGTAGCGAGAGGCTTACCCTCATGGAAAGAGGGACCGCAAGGCGTAGGCTAGTGAAAGTAACACTCACATGCAAGGCAACCCAACTGTGTGTGAGACTGGTTTAATTAGTCTTATACTCAGGCTCTGAAAAATAATTTACTCACAAAATATCACCATTTTATTAAATATTGAAAAGGAGCCTAAGAGAATTGGGATTTTCAGAAACTGAGGATTATTTTCACTAAGTATCAAATGGTGATAATTCCAGACTACAAATAAGACCTAAAACAATAGAATGCAAAGGTCTGTAATATTTAAAATGAATTTTGGATTAATGTGTAACAAATTTTAAATTTTATGACTGGGCAATGCCTTATTATTTGATATCCTAACTTTTTCCTTAGAGATAACGAGTAACATTATTCTTGATGACCTTCAGAGCCAATGGCTCTATATATTTGAACGGCCTTATGACGGGAAAGAATCCAGGGGTTCAATTTCAAAGTGAAGCGAGCTAAACAGAGTGGCCTGGGGCGTGTTCAGGATGTGTGCTAAGGATCGCAAGTACGCGAGTTATCGCGAGTACCTGCTTCTCAACGAAAACGTGTTCGCTCGTACTCGTGGATACACACGTGAACACTTGAGAGCAGTCTCGCCAAGCGAGTATGCACGGTCCAAGATCGAGTCGTGTGTCACAAGGTTTGATTACCTCATTGTTCTTTCTTGTATTGCCCCCTCAATTGAAATTTGGCAAGGCAGCTATTTTTATCTAAAAGGTTGATGATATTGTAAAAACATCTCGCGACCCCAGTTTCCTTTCAGCAGCAAATCGCGTCCAAGCTATGCGAGTACTCGGACTGGTGAACACGCCTCGGGTTTACAGGATGTTACACGTATATTGATTTGCACATATGGTTGACAACGAAAATAAACCATTTTGACAATGTGTATAATTTTCAAACTTGGGACATGTTTACTAGTCTTACTTGAGATATAATTTGATTTATATGGTTCGTCGCCTGTTTCAAATGATGTTATCACGTAAAATAATTTGGATATATTGAAATGACCCCATGATGTCATCTTTCGACAGCAATCATAGAACATCTGTTAGAAATTATTTGCTCAAAGTTGATGATCTTATTAAATGAAGAGAGATATGCAGGCTTTCGATTTTTTTGTGAAATGCGTATTTGCAATTGTGCACTTTCATTTAGAATGAGTGCAATATGAATCACATGTTTAGTCTGATTAAAATCGACGGTTTTCCGTGGCATACAAATCATAAAATAGTGCATCTACTGGGATACGAACTCATATCAGTCTTAGGTTCCACGCCAAACCGTCTGATAAACGCCCGTAGACTCGCGTGTTCGAGCGCAATTCAGGTAGCCAATCAAAAGACGCCCAACAAATGCTCTCGGTGCGAGAAGCTAGAGGCAGATTACCACTACGGATACTTGATTTGTTTAATAAGATGTTTTGCCCTCTAAAGTGAATATAAATGACATAAACTATCATTATAAATCGAAAATTTAGAAAAGTCCCTTTTATACCAGTCTCTTCACCATACCAGGCACGTGTCAGCCCGGCTTTGTACAGAATGGGACTAGCTGTTATCTGTTCTCGAAATTCACCGCAAACTTCATCGACGCATTTGTAAGTATGAATATAATTATCATTATCTAACTTGTGAAAAATTGGATTTTATAAATCAGAGAAAAATGTTTATATTACTACAGTAACATATCACTTTTAATCATCCAAAACTGTGCTCCACTGTGACGTCACAATGATATGACATCACCACACTGGTGTTCTTGTGGCAGTACTGTGTTGACGATATTAATTTTGATTCTACCATGACATTACTGGATACTCGATTCTGATTGGTCCTCCAGAAAAATAAAAAATCTGGATTGAACCTCGTCTGATTTTAGCGCAGTTTCACCGCGTATGCATTCATTATGTCCCCCGAAAATTTTTTCGGGAGACATAAAGTTTTCGCCACCGTCCGTTATTCCGTTATTCCGTTATTCCGTTATTCCGAAATGCTTTCTTTTCCGGGCCATATCTCAAAAACCGTTCAATATTTTTTCACGAAACTTGGTATGTGGTTAGACCTAGGGGTGGAGTGGTGCCTTTTGCTATTTTGGTTATTCTAAATTTTTTATTTTTTCTGGTTTCCATGGAAACAATTTGAACTTAGTGCAAATTGGGGGTAGGGACCTTTTCCAGCCTCTATTTCAAAATCTATCTAGTATTTCTTTACGAAACTTGGTATGTGGTTAGACCTAGTGGTGGAGTGGTGCCTTTTGCTATTTTGGTTATTCTGAATTTTTTATTTTTTCTGGTTTCCATGGAAACAATTTGAACTTAGTGCATATTGGGAGTAGGAACCTTTTCCGGCCTCTATCTCGAAAAACGTTCAATATTTTTTCACCAAACTTTGTATTTGCTTAGACCTAGTGATAGAGTGGTGCCTTTTGCTATTTTGGTTATTCTGAATTTTTAATTTTTTTCTGGCTTCCATGGAAACAATTTGAACTTAATGCAAATTGGGGGTAGGGACCTTTTCCAGCCTCTATTTCAAAATCTATCTAGTATTTCTTTACGAAACTTGGTATGTGGTTAGACCTAGTGGTGGAGTGGTGCCTTTTGCTATTTTGGTTATTCTGAATTTTTTATTTTTTCTGGTTTCCATGGAAACAATTTGAACTTAGTGCATATTGGGAGTAGGAACCTTTTCCGGCCTCTATCTCGAAAAACCGTTCAATATTTTTTCACCAAACTTTGTATTTGCTTAGACCTAGTGATAGAGTGGTGCCTTTTGCTATTTTGGTTATTCTGAATTTTTAATTTTTTTCTGGCTTCCATGGAAACAATTTGAACTTAATGCATATTGGGGGTAGGGACGTTTTCCGACCTCTATTTCAAAATCTATCAAGTATTTCTTTACGAAACTTGGTATGTGGTTAGACCTAGTGGTGGAGTGGTGCCTTTTGCTATTTTGGTTATTCTGAATTTTTGTTTTTTCTGGTTTCCATGGAAACAATTTTAACTTATTGCATATTGGGGGTAGGGACCTTTTCTGGCCTCTATCTCCAAAACCGTTCAATATTTTTTCACCAAACTTGGTATTTGCTTAGACCTAGTGATAGAGTGATGCCTTTTGCTACTTTGGCTATTCTGAATTTTTTATATCTCATTATTAATGCAGTATTGAACTTAGTGCTTAGCATAAGTGAAAAATAAGGGTAATATGATTAGGTTGGATTGAAAGTTGGAGCGGGGGACATCACAGTGTATCACATGCACAAATTTCTAGCAAGGAGATAAATCTACTGTGTTTGAAATCAGAGACAGGTAATACTGGTTTGACAGCTGTGCTACATCTCAGGTCACTGTTAAACCGTCACTAAACGTTTCAAATTACGTTTTCGCCATTGCTTTTTGAAAATTCAAGAAGGCCAAGTTTAGCGGAAATTGGTCAGTTTTCGACATAAAAACCAAAGAAGCATAATTATGAGAAACATTATTTTTAGGTTGTGTCTCAGTGGACTATCACTTTCTTCTTTAGTGTCGGCTCGTACTTTCACTCCTGCTGTGTCAAAAGAACATTTCACATGTCTTTTAAGTTATTTTTCAAGAGTAAATTTCGAATATCTTTTCATTGAATATGTCTTGTTTCATACCCGGCCTCCTCTTCACCATAGAGCTACTGCCAATTTTTTGGGGCAAAGCTGGCCACTATTGAAAGTGAGGAAGAGGACGCTTTCATCATTGAACACGCAGGCTCAGCAGATGCAGGAGGTACAATATGTGTGTTTCATATATATAATCATACTTGAAGAGACCAATACACTGGTCGAATAGAGCTCATCGTATTAAAGAAGATTGATCCAGTCAAAACCATATCATGTTTACTAATAGTGTGCTGATTTTTTATGTGGTAGTTAAATAACAAAACGATTGCACGGAAATGGCGAGAAACTGTAGCAAGGCTTAAGAGACTGAATCGAGTAATGCCTTGCGAGGAAGCTGCTGGAAAGGTGTTCGATTGTATCAGTAAGCTGATGGGCGTTGACTCATCAGGAAAAAGAAGAAAATTCAACTTCCGCATGGTGGTAAACAACTACCAAATGCAAAGCATAACTCTTGCCAGTCTGCATTACTGGCTGATTAAAGCCTTGCGGTATTTCCCTCGCGTTGTTGTGCCTAGATAGTGAATCGCTGCACCAGAAATGCATACTGGGCCTGGATTTCTAAGCACACATTTCTTAAGGTATTACTGCAAGGCCTAAATCAGCCAGTAATGGAGACTGGCAAGAGTTTGCCTTGCATTGGGAAGTTGGGTGGTAAACCGGATGGCAGATAACGAGAGTATCGTGAACTTGATTCCCGTTTGTATATTCTTTAACACAGCCTTTTATCATGGTCGAAAGACCAGGCTTTTATGTCTGTGCTACTGGTCCTTTTTCTAAATTTGAAACTGATGATATAGCCGAAGGACAGATGTTTGTTTGTAATCTTTGTGTGGTAAGTAATTGGTATATTATGTTTAGTGTTTGACGAGATGACCAGCATTTCAAATGATGGGACACTATGATATTTTCTTATATAATGTTACAGATAAAAACAGAAAATAATTCACGTTATTGCAATTGGCATATTCATTTCTCAATAGGGGCTTACATTTTCTCAGCCTACCTACACTTTTGCTTTGTATGTAGATAGAATGAGACGTGGACAGAATAAGAGTAAACCTATCTATCTGATTAAATAGACTTTACATTACTTCATGAAACAGATCACGCTTGACAATAATGTTTACGTATCGTGTACAATGTACTCCGTCTAAACCGACATCATTATATAACCCGACACTTGCTGCAAACCTGCATCCAAGCCAATCCGACACCTCTTCTTAAAGGTGCATCCATTGTGTTTCATAAAATTTTATTTGGCTTTAATACGTTCCAACACATCATATGTGCTGTTTACAATACAAACAAATTCACTCAGCTTGAATATTTGTCCCCAATCGCCAAATATATCATAATTACTAGTTTCCAGTTAAAATCGAGTAACATCATTATGCATGTGCAGAAACCTAAAGTGCACGTCATATTTACATACACAGTAGTTATATGACCTATTGAACGTTATCAACCCAAATTTGTTATTTTGTCTGGTTTAAATAAGATTCCAAAATTGCGTTTGACTCATTGGCGCGCGCCACACGCTGTGTATTGTCCGGTTTTCGATCAGAAATCGATACTTTTACCTTCATGTCGTCAATATACTAAGCCGAGTATCATAAAAATGGTAGTTTTCGGTAACAGTTGGTACTTCTCGATGAAATAAGACCATTTATAACGTGTGCCATATTTGACCCCCAACAACACAATGGATGTACCTTGTTATATGTACCTTGTCTTGCGCGCGATGTTACTAATAGATGAGTGACAATTCAAATTAGTAAATAAGCCTAGGGAACGAATAAATGATTTGATTTTAAGGAGACTGGGTAAATTATTTTTGATGTACAATGCTTTCACTATACAACAACATCGCGCGCAAGACGATATAACAGTCATTTAGAAGAGGTGTCGGATTGGCTTGAGAGAGAATGAATCAATGATCTGATTTTAATGAGATTGGAATTTACTAAAAATTAAAACCTATATGTGTTATTGTCGTAGCCGCTGGTTACTTCCTGGGAGGCTCTGACCTGAGAGAAGAGGGGAAATTCTACTGGGAGGACTGCTTGCGGGAAGTGGATGAAGAGAATGGATATACAAACTGGGCTCCAGATAACCCTGACGACGCCGGGGGCAACGAGGACTGTATGGGTATATTGAAACGTTTCAGCTACAAATGGAATGACTTCCCCTGCGGCTCAAACTACAACTTCATTTGTGAAAAACCTTTCTAAACTTTTCTCCAACATTTTATTAAAGTGAGGTTGCATGTATTAAGAAAATCATATTGCGGTTTATTATAGTAAACACTTCTGCGAGGGAGTCTGTTTTATTTAAACATTGCTCATTGCGATGAAGTTTCATATGGTCAGTCATTCCGATTATATTGTTAATATGATAGACAAGCCTGTAATAAGTATTTGCCAATTCAATTGTTGTTTGATATGAAACGCTTTATTGTATTTATCGTATTTCCTCTCAGACCATCTTCATTAATCCTCGCTGTACGCTTTTTAAATGATCGCTGTCAAACCTACTCATGCATCTCACAGTTGTTAACATTCTGTATAAATAAATCCTTCCTTCTTATACCCCTACATTCCACCTGATGGAGAAAAGAGCATACACTCCGAAACGTCTATTTATAGACAATAAAGAAAAATCCGAAAATAATGTTTTCTTATGTAAAGATACATTATTGAATTATCTTTTAAAATGACTACTTCCGTATCCAGATTGAAGATGGTGCAGGTGCTTATCATTAATCTTGAAAAGTTGTTGAGTGATTAAGTATATGTGATCAAAATTATCCAATAGATTAAAGTTATTGCTTTATGTCCAAAATCATGTTGTGTTTTTTCAGTTCTGTTGATGCCACATGTATGTTCTTTTTCGAGGTAAAATAAAGTTTTTGCTCACATGCTTTTCCGGTTATTGTAGACAGACACCTAGACAGATGTTTTATTTCAGTCCCACCTCATAATTACCCCGGGTTCCATATCCCACAAATAAAAAGTTTAAATATATGGGTAATATACAAAAGATTTGATCTTCTCATCCAGATCTGCATTAAATATGAGACGGTCTTTGATGTGCTTGAAAATTATGACATTGTGTCAATGTTCTATTGAATATAAATAAGCATGTCAAATATCGAAGGCCTATCACCGATGAATAAACAAATATATGGCCATATGGTTAAGTTTCCACGTCACGATCGAGGTCACAAGGTCAAAGGTTATAGTATCAGTATGTGACATTAGAAACATAACATTTTTAAATGTTGACGAATTAAAAGTTATAGTGACGGTTAAAGTTACAAAAATTGAGTCTTTCATCAAGGTTAGAAGGCTAACGAATAGGACTATTTCAATAGTCTTATGTCAACGAAAACACATAGCAAGTTTCAAAGACATCAAAAGTAAGTAATGTGTAAAGCATGTGTAAAGTTTCAGAAAGATTCATCTAAAACTGTGAGCGTCAGTCTGAAATCGGAAAGCTGAGTAATCTAAGTCAAGGGCAATAACTCTGACAATATTAATCCGATCCTAAAAAAGGCATGCATATCACCGATGTATTTCCAAAGCATGTGTAAAGGTTCAGAAAGTTGATCCAAACCTGTAGGAGGACTTGATTTCAGAATACAGGTACTGTCAGTCCGAAATCGGAAAGCCAAGCACCCTTGGTCAAGGGTCATATATACTCATACACCACGTGGTGTGGTTATCAGGTCAATATCAGAGGTAGTTTTTTTTAGATAACCACCATGGTCGGTAATGAGATATTCAACCTACGGAAACAGATGGACTTGTAAAATTTGGGAAATTTTGTCAAATTAGAAATGAAAATTTTGTAAGTAGAGAAAGTGGGATTCGAACCCTGGACCTCTATATCGTTAGAGGAGCGCCTTTACCAATGTAGCTACCGAGGATCCATGCAGATGAGTGTTCATTCTTTTGTGTCGTGGCTGTATTTATATATTTTCTAGTATTATACATACATATTTATATATGGGTACCAATTTGTCTACTTTGTGTATGGAATGAATGATAACCATGTGGTGTATGTGAAATAATGACCTCGACCTCGTGAATATCTGTGATAACCATCTCGCGTACCGCTCGATGGTTATCACAGATATTCACTCGGTCAGCGGTCATTATTTCAACCATAACTCTAAATATATTATTTCGAATGGTCCCCCTATAAAACACATGCGTATGACCGATGTATATCTTAAGCATGTGTAAAATTTCAGAAAGGTTGGTCAAAAACTGTAGGAGGAGTTGATTTCAGAACACAAGTACCGTACGGGCTGTGCCACGACAATAACCCCCTTGGGTATCAATCGAGGGTTAAATGCAGACAGTCAGCTATATTACTCGCCATGTGTTAAAAGGAAAATTATAGGCAATATAATTATTGAAACAGACAGATAAAAAATGATCATCATGATTTCAGTGTTAAAGGTGAATATCTAAGCAGTTTCAGGTAATACATTGTTAACAGGAAAAAGATAGGATTTTAGGTCATGACGCCGGTGACCGACATTTGGGGTCACCAACTCTACAATTTAGAATCCCCATTGGTCAAGGAGTATGTACACAACATTTCAGCTTTCTTGAGCCTTTCACACTGGAAAAGAAGATGTTAATAGGTTTTTAGGTCAGTACCCCTGTAACCTACATTTGGGGTTATAGGGTCATCAATTCTACAATTGATAATCCCGGCATTGGCCAAGGAGTCTTCAAACAACATGTCGGCTCTCTAGACCGTTTGGTTGTGATCCCTTAGACCCTTTTTGGGGTCACGTGTTCACCAAATCTACAATTAAGAATTAACATTGGCCAAGGAGTCTGCACAAAACTTTTCAGCTTTCTAAACCTTGTGTTCTAGAGAAGAAGATGAAAGTTTGTTTTAAGATCATATCCACTGTGACCCACATTTGGGGTCACATGGTCACCAAATCTACAATTCGAAATCGTCATTGGCTAATGAGTTTGCACACAACACGTCAGTTTTCTAGACATTTGGTACCGTAGAAGAACAAGAATATATGTTTTAGGTCGTGACCCCTGTGACTCTATTTGGGATCACGAGGTCACGAAATCTACAATTTAGAATCTCCATTGACCAAGGAATCTGTACACAAAATTTCAGCACCATATAGAGCCGCTGGTTCAGGAGAGGAAGACGAAAAAGCGAATAGTTTATAGACGGATTGACGGACGGGTGAGGTGAGTTGGGGTTTAACGCCGCTTTTAAGAATATTTCACTTATATCACGGCTGCTAGTATTATGGCAGAGAGAGAGAGAGAGAGAGAGAGCCCGCAACGCAATGTTGCTATGCATTGCGGTGAAACCTGCGAGTATCGGCTGGAACTAGCGAACCATGGGTGGTACTACGCTGAAATTCAGTGGAGCAATGCACCCAAAGTGCAGGGGTGCGCACCCCCCATTTCATGTGAGATTTAAAAAAATGACCATTGAAACCATCCTCAAAACAGTGGTGCTTGATCATAATATTATCAAAACAGATAAATGTTCTCACAGGAGTTTCAATCTTCTGCTTCAGATGTAAATGTTAAGAAATAACTTATGAATTGCTTATATACGACATGTCAGGTCTAACAGAATATTCACTTATCCAAGATGGAGTTACTATCCACAAGTAAGGTAAGTTTTAAAGGGGCAGTAGCACGTTTTTTCGCTAGAATAAGTTGATGAAATTTTGAGGAAAAATAATGTCGCCAATAGTAAAACACTCTTCTCTCTTCGAAAAACCATGTTAAAAAATGAGTGTACTTGGTTCCGCAAAGCCATGGGAATAGTTTTGGTCATTCAAAATAATAAAATGTGTTCAAAATAAAATGGCCGCCATGCATTTATACGCAACAAGGTTTGGTACCACTACGGATAACTGGTTTGTGTAATAAAATCATTATAAATGGAAAATTTGAAAAAAATGCAAAAAACGTGCTACTGGCTCTTTAAAGGGCATACTGTAAAACCTGGAGTGGAGTCAAGGAGTGGAGTCTTGGAGTGGAGCGGATTTTATAAACAAGCATAACTCAGTAGAATGTTTATAAACAGAATGTCGCTATGACTCCATAAGTCTACGTGACACAGACAGCTAGACATCAGTTTGTATTAGGGAACATATTTTATTTCTTGCATTTCATTTTTTAAGCTGGTAATTATGTGCAGTTAAAATAAATGTTCTTATTGACTGTTATTTTCCTTTGTTTAACAGTACTAGTTTAACTCCTATTCTCTGCAATTATACATTGTTGAAGGATATAAGTGATACTTCATCAGTGTCTACATTTGAAGTATCAGTATTGAATAAAACTCTTCGTGTATTAAATTATAATGTGTACGTAGTAGCTTTCAAAGATTTTTCGGAAAGTGAACATTTAGTGTCCGAGAGTCCGAGAGATTTACACAGAGAGAGAGGGAGAGAGCAGTTGAAGAGTCAAAGGTGAAGATCACTGATAAGGAGTTGACAGGCCACTATTCTGGTACTTCCTCGGATACTGTTTATATCTGGGCTGTGTTGCTGTTTTGCATGGCAGCTGGGAATGGGTTGAATAAATATATCACATCACAGTATCAAATCCATAACTCCAAGACTCCACTCCACGACTTCACTCCATGACTCCACTCCAGCTTTTATAGTATGCTGTTTTAAAGTTATTTATGAAGGCTATCTGTACATCAAGCATTCTACCACAAATAACAAAATCTAGTGGAAGTGTACAAGTTATTACCTATTGTTACATTTATAGATATTACTAATACAAATACAGCATGCGCATACTAGATGATATGAGCCTAGATTTCTTGATTTAACATATCCGCGTTTTTGTTATCATAAAAGTCATATTGGCCTTTAATCTAACAAAATGTTAATTCAATTTTTCAAGTTTCTTGCTTCTGAAACATAAAATAATTTCTATACACTCATCTTTTCCAGTCAATATATGGCCATTTTGACGAGGGGTTGTGGCCATTTTCACTTTTTTGTATGGCCATTTTAACTGAGGTCAGTGTGGCCATTTTTTTTACCTGTTCCCGTTTTATTGTAGTTACCATTTTCATACAACGCGTCCAGTAAACACCGTACACTTGGGATAAGATCAGGTCGGACGTGCACGGGGACACGTTCTAATGCGGTTAGAATACGGATTGGTATAATTATAATGGCCGGATTTCTTGGCCAGGAACAGAGCACGGGAGGTAACTCTGATTAGACACACAAAAAGGGGATTCCATAAATTAATAAAACAGCAGAATAGAAAAAAACTGAATATACACTTCAGATTCAAAGGTAACATATTTCTTAAGTTGTGATAATCGTTTGAGAGCTGTTTCTCTTGGCCTCGCCACTCTGCTAATTTAAAGTTTTTCGTTAGGCCAAGTTGCAAGTTTATTTTCATTGCATGTCCGGTTTTCGATCAGCAGAAGTTCATCCGTGTCGACGTTCTTCGAGGGTTATTTTGGCTAGTGTAAGCGTTGGTGGTGTAGTGCAGTTGATAATTATTAGCTTCCAGTAAAGTACAGTATGCTCCCTTTTTGTTGAAACGAAATTAGAGGGGACAGTTCGTTATTATTTATATGGCTGTAGGAAAACTCGTACCCAAAACGAACTCGTACCCAGAAAAATCAGAGAACTCGTACCCAAATCCGCCGGAGAACTTGTACCCACTTTTTATTTTTGGTATTAGATGTATTAATGATATAAATACAACTAATGTATTATATTATCATCAATCAAGTATAATGTATTTGTCTGTAACTACAATTAAAAACAATAACTTAATAAATAATAAGTAATAAACAACTCTGCAGTTTTCCTGACGGAAGATAAATATCCCCGCTATTGTGCCTTTTATCAATAGCGGGGATATTTATCTCAAATCTTTATTTCTTAACCGATTTTGCTCAAATTTGGAACATGAGCTCACAATATCGTACATAAACATCACATGAATGCAGCAATCTAGATTTTGAATTTTGAAAATATTGTCAAAACAGCGATTCGAACCCCTGTGAATTGGAGGCCATGTATGGGGTGACAGTATTGACTCTATTAGAGAATATCCACTTAACTAAAACAACATCGTTAGGGTATAAGTTAGTAAAGTTACCAGTATTTTCTACGAGAAATTACACTTGACAACATGGCAGACTGTGTAGTATGCAACAAAGAAGTTAGAAAGAGGCAACACATGTTTCATCAAATGTTTTAAATAAAGGATGACGATGCATGTACAAAACGAAAGTAACTTATATTACAAAAGTACGTATGTATCTATCTGTAGTATGAAACTATGGTTTTATATTGTGTTATTATGTTATGTTACGAAACTATGAAATAAACCTCATACAAAAACAATATTATTGTCTTGCCTCTCCTATTTATCTATAAAAAATAAGTGGGTACGAGTTATCCATGGGTAGGAATTCCCGGTGGGTACGAGTTCGTTTTGGGTACGAGTTTTCTGCATCCCATTTATATCCAAACATAAATGCTCAAATCTGTCAAATGTCAAATGCAATATTTTTACTCAACCTGAGAACAAAGTTTTCAAATATGGAAACCAGGAAGGCAAGAGTCCTGATAAATATATCACATATAAAAGATAGCATAATTTTCTAAAGGTAGACCCTACATCCATTATGTTGTTGGGGGTCACATATTCCAAACGTTATAAATGGTGTTACTTTATCTAGAAGTACCGACTTTAATCGAAAACTACCATTTTGATGATAGTCGACTTAGTATATTGACGATATGAAGGTAAAAGTGTTGATTTCTGATAAAAAAACAGACATGATGCACAGCGTGTGGAGCGCGGCAATGAGTCAAACGTAATTTGGGAATCTTATTTTAAACAGACAAAATAACAACTTTTATTTGGAAATGTTGAATAGGTCATATAACTACTGTACATGTAATTATGGAATGTGCAGTTTTGGTATTTGCACATACAAAATGATGTTCATAACTCGATTTTAATTGGAAACTTGTAATTATGATATATTAGGCGATTGGGGAAGAATATGCAAGTTGAGTGAATTTGTTTGTATTGTAAACAGCTCATATAAAAAAAATCAACATTATATCCAGATATAACAGTTGGCTTTATAAGTATTTGATATTATGATAAAGATTAGAGCACATAGTTTCTAGTGAAGCCTGTGTGTTATAAACTGACTTATCTATATTATTATCATTAAAATGCATAAGTTAGTTTTACAATGAGGATTAAAAAAGCACCAATTGGTATACAATGAGAATTTGCCATACAAACATGAGATAGGGTAAAACCTTGATTGATATAAACAACACTGGCCATTTGGCTTTATTGAGGTGTTGGAACTGAAGTGCATTCATTGAGAGGGTCAATAATATAATGTTATTAATTAAGTATTTCCGTATTGGCCAAGTAACAGATTCCGGGTTCTTTGTTTTGGCACGAGACGAAGTCGAGTGTAATAATATATCAACATCAAATACTAGCGCACTATATTTCAAGTAGCTTCCTATATAAGGATAGGCGTATGAATACGTTGTCGTCTGCTAGACGTAGTTCGGCTCGGCAGTATGTCCGCCGCAGACGACTGTGTATGTCCTCACAGAATAAATGTATGATTGAACCATACATGACTTTGTTACAATACAACGAACCAAGGACCTGTAACTCGGCCAATACGGAAATTCTTAATGAATGTAAAAAAAATTTAATTAACCTTGTTTCATTCTATTTGCCCAACACTAAAAATCTCATTTATATTGAAATAATAATTATAAACAAGGTCGGTGAGTAAATATTATCCATCAAAGTTGTGAAGCGACTGCTTCGGGCTTTCAGCATCATGCGACTGCACATGCTCAGACTCATATTGGCTCAGTTTTCTCGTATAGGCCCTGTTTTTCCTGTATTGGCCAAGTTTCCCTTGTATATGCCCAGTTGTCGAATCATATGGTCTAGGCCTTAAATACGGTATTAGTGCCATATAATTGATAGATAATTAATAAAAGAAAGTTATCGTTTGATGATTCGGTCGGCAGCTTTATTGAAGTAGTGAATACAGAGGGAAAAGTTTTGATTGGTCGATAACATCAAAGACCAAATAGATGTAAGTTCTAATGATAATTAATATATTAACAACTATATCATGCCTCAACTATTGAGACCATTTCCTTGACGGTTGAGACCATTTCCTTGACGGTTGAGACCATTTCCTTGACAGTTGAGACCATTTCCTTGATGGTTGAGACCATTTCCTTGACAGTTGAGACCATTTCCTTGACGGTTGAGACCATTTCCATGACAGTTGAGACCATTTCCTTGACGGTTGAGTCCATTTCCTTGACTGTTAAGACCATTTCCCTTGATGGTTGAGACCTTTTCCTTGACAGTTGAGACCATTTCCCTTGATGGTTGAGACCATTTCCTTGACGGTCCCCTAAATCATCACCAAAATGAAGCAATGCACTTTATGCATAAGACATCCAACAAATTTGATTTAGTCCTCATTTTCTTACATATCTTATAAAATACTATTACGTAACCACTGGAAGTAGTTTTAAAAAATGTTTAACTCATCAGGCCTGAAAGGGTATAACGTACGCTAATGCAACTTTCGTACCCTGGGTGCAGAGGCAGCATATACCTTCGCCTACGTTATACCCTGAGACAGGATGGAAAGGCCAGATGCTGTTGAGGGGATATACATATCATTATCCAAGACAATTAGCTTCTGTTTATAACTGTTGAAATGAAGTTTGAAGGTACAGAGGTTTCTAGAATATCTAGCCTGTATATATTTATACATTTGTTCATGTTCAATATTTATATCTAATCTTATTTCTGTTTTGTAGGTAATTGGTTTTACTTACCGGTAATAACAAGAGAAAGCTCCTGGCACAGATTGAACAAATCTGCCGTGTTGATTGCAGTGTTGAGTGTGTGTCATGGCAGACTAATGAATGAAGCTGAAGATAAACCACAAACATTGTACATGTTGTTTGTGTGAAAATACCTTTGAATCAGCAGCTGCATTGAATATACACATGAGATTTCACATGGAAGAGAAAACAGATAATGGTTGTGGTGGATCATTTTCACAATCCAGTAACTCATGGAAATAACTATGGGAGAGAGACCACACACATCTAGTGAGTGTGATGAAATATATACAGCTTCAAATGATACACAGGAAAATATGAGATGTAACTCTGAAGAAGATGAATACACCAGTGAAAGTGGAAAATCATTTACAGCTGCAAATGATACACAGAAACATGAAGGTGTTCATACTGGCGAGAGAGCATACAAGTGCAGTGAGTGTGGCAAATATTTTAAGAAAATGTCCAATTTGAAAGCACACATGAGAGTTCATACTGGAGAGAGACCATTTAAGTGTAGTGAGTGTGGTAAATGTTTCACACAATCTGGTGCCCTGAAAACACATATGAAAATTCACACTGGAGAGAAAGCATACAAGTGTAGCGAGTGTGGTAAATCATATATAATTTCAAGTGACTTACAGGCGCACATGAGAATTCACACAGGAGAGAAACTTTATCAATGTAATGAGTGTGGTAAATCATTTACAACTTCATATTCTCTTCAAAACCATAAAAGAACTCATACTGGAGAGAAACCATTCAAATGTAGTGAGTGTGGTAAATCTTTCACACAATCAGGTTCTTTACACATACACATGAGAATTCATACTGGAGAGAAACCATTTAAATGTGGTGAGTGCAGCAAAGCATTTAAAGCTTCAAATGATTTACGTTCACACATGAGAGTTCATACAGGAGAGAGACCATTTGTGTGTAATGTCTGTGGAAAATCATATCCAACATCAAGTTCTGTGCAGAACCATAAAAAAATTCATGCTGGAGAGAAGCCTCAAAAGTAAAGTGAGAGTTATAAATCCTTTATAACTCCAAAGGATTTGTGAAAACATTAATGTGTGAAAATTCATACTTGAAATTATAACCTATAAACCTATTTTCATCTTCATCTCCATTACATTAAATAATTAAGGTTTGTTATACCTCTGATAAATACTCCTGAAAAATTCACATTTTGAAATTTATTTAGATTATTATTTTAAACCTATGGGCTACAGAGCCAATGGTTCTATTTGCGATAAAACCACCCTGTGACAATCATGTAATACATTTCTTCAAAGATTTTACTGTTTTGTATCATTTATCATGATTTCAGGAATATACAATGTACCTCAAGTAGTTTCATTGGAAAGTTTACCCTAAATACATTCCACTGATAAAGGAATAAGTATGTACTCCGAAACATCATGTTTTTTCACATTATAAGTTGTTACTCCCTGTTTCACTTCAAAATTCCCTTCAAATACTACATCATATGGTCTAGGAAGCTGAGAGAATTCTAAATTGTAGATTTGGTGACCCTTTGGCCCCAAATAAGGGCCTCACAGACCATGACCTAAAATCCTATTTTTATCTTCTTCTCCAGAACAAAAATACCTAGAAGGCTGTATATTGTGTGCATACTCTTTAGCCAACTGGGGTTCTACAACAATCTAGAATTTTCAGAATAATTCATGGAGACTAAAGTTTGTTCATTAGAGGTGTGACGATACAGAAATTTTGCGATACGATACGTATCACGATACTGCAGTACGATACGATACGATACGATACCTATCACGATACATGTCTATGTAGATGACTAGATGTTGAATGATTATCTAATATCTATAATATCTAATGCTTCACTGTTTCTCAACGACCGCATGACTCTGGTCGGCCATCTTGTCGATCTCGTTTGCTGCGAGACTTCGACGTTGCATAGCAACAATAAACATGGCGGCGCCCAGGCTTATTTTTACTTGCCGTTTCGCGTTTGTTGTCGTAAATCGTCATAGTTTAAGTTAGTTTATCTTCATTTTTTAATGAAAAAAAACCATATTACGTATCGTACTTGTATTGCTTTTCAATAAAACGTATCGATTTATTTATCGTCATGGTTTGTATCACGATCATGTCAGTATCGATGTATCGTCACACCTCTATTGTTCATGTGGTCTTCATCAATCCTAAGATATTGGTGTGGTAGGCTGTCAAACCCTCAAACCTTCCTTTGTCTTTTTTCCAATAACTTAACGAGATGTTAGGAAGCTTAAATTTTCAGAATAACATTTTAGCTCATCAGGCCTGAAAGGCCAAATTGGTTTATGGCACGGCACGGCATGGCATGGCATGTCATGACAATGGGGATTATAAATTGTAGATTTCGTGACCCCCTGACCCCAAATATGGTCACAGGGGTAAAAACTTTTTAAAATTTTCATCTTCTTCTCCAGTTCCAAAAGGTCTAGAGAGCTGAAATTTAATGTGCAGGCTCCTTGGCCTATGGGGATTCTAAATTGTAGATTTTGTGACCCTGTGACCCCAATCTAGGTCACGGGTCATGACCTAAAAACCTATTTTCATCTTTATCTCAAGTATGTAAAGCTCAAGAAAGATGAAATGTTGTGTAGAGACTCTTTGGACAAAGGTGATTCTTAATTGTAGGATTGGTGACCATGTGACCTTTTTTTGCTTGTTAACAATGTATTACTTTAGACTTAGATATTCAACCTTAGATAATAAATCAATGAAATCCTGATGATGATTTGATGATATTTTTTTAATAAAAAGATTACATCTCAATGACATTATATCATAAAGATGATGTTTCAATGCTATGACATTGTAAACTAAAGAGGTCTTGATACTGTGAAGTTAAAGAGACTGTGATGCTATATCATCATAAACATAAAGAAATTTCACAATCCAATAAGAGCTTTTGCTGCAATGACATCACAAAAATGCTTTGATATTATTAGATCAGACAGATAAACGTTATAACATCAGAAACATGAGGATAACATAGGCGAAGGAACTGGGGGGCAAGGGGACACTTTTCCCGAGCCTGGGGGGTACCAAAATCGAGATTTAAACGCAAATCCTGATATTTTAAAACAAATACATGTATATATGCAAGTTACCTCGACGAAAATGACAGTTTTTGGGCCTTTTGGACTAAAACAGCATTGTCAAACCCCATAAATATGGCCTAGTATAAAATCATTTGGCAAATTATAGTAATATTTAACGCTAAAAGGTCCCTTATATATTACACCATGGCGCTTCTATAACAGACAATCTCTCTCTTTTGTGCTATGACATTTCAAACATGATGATGGTTCAGTGATATGACATTTCAAATATGAAGATGCTTTGATGCTATAAAATTACAAACATGAAGATGCTTTGATGCTATGACATTACAAACATGAAGATGCTTTGATGCTATGACATTACAAACATGAAGATGCTTTGATGCTATGACATTACAAACATGAAGATGCTTTGATGCTATAACATTACAAACATGAAGATAGTTTGATGCTATAACATTACAAACATGAAGATGCTTTGATGTTATGACATTACAAACATGAAGATGCTTTGATGCTATGACATTGCAAACATGAAGATGCTTTGATGCTATGACATTACAAACATGAAGATGCTTTGATGTTATGACATTACAAACATGAAGATGCTTTGATGCTATAACATTACAAACATGAAGATGCTTTGATGTTATGACATTACTAACATGAAGATAGTTTGATGCTATGACATTACAAACATGAAGATAGTTTGATGCTATAACATTACAAACATGAAGATAGTTTGATGCTATGACATTACAAACATGAAGATGCTTTGATGCTATGACATTACAAACATGAAGATGCTTTGATGCTATGACATTACAAACCATAGATGCTTTGATGCTATGACATTACAAACATGAAGATGCTTTGATGCTATGACATTACAAACCATAGATGCTTTGATGCTATGACATTACAAACATGAAGATGCTTTGATGCTATGACATTACAAACACGAAGATGCTTTGATGCTGTGAAATTACAAACATGAAGATGCTCTGATGCTATGACATTACAAACATGAAGATGCTTTGATGCTATGACATTACAAACATGAAGATGCTTTGATGCTATGACATTACAAACATGAAGATGCTTTGATGCTATGACATTACAAACATGAAGATGCTTTGATGTTATGACATTACAAACATGAAGATAGTTTGATGCTATGACATTACAAACATGAAGATAGTTTGATGCTATGATATTACAAACATGAAGATAGTTTGATGCTATGACATTACAAACATGAAGATGCTTTGATGCTATGACATTACAAACATGAAGATGCTTTGATGCTATGACATTACAAACATGAAGATGCTTTGATGCTATGACATTACAAACATGAAGATGCTTTGATGCTATGACATTACAAACACGAAGATGCTTTGATGCTATGACATTACAAACATGAAGATGCTTTGATGCTATGACATTACAAACACGAAGATGATTTGATGCTGTGAAATTACAAACATGAAGATGCTCTGATGCTATGACATTTCAAACATGAATAAGCTTTGATGCTTTTGATTGAAAACACATTTTATTCATTTAAGAAATTGATTGGGCACAAAGTTATAGAAGCCCTCTCCACATAATCGACAAATATTTACAAGGCTTAATACCACAACACAATGTCATCATGCAGAAGAGAATTTAAAAATCTATAAGAGAAGTAGACATACTTTGAGTGGGTTAACATGTTATATGTATACATTATTAAGGCAACACATAATTAGAACTATTATTCTTATGACAAATACATTATGAATATGGTCAAAACATACATTTGTATTTATGTATTGAACCGCTGACTTTCCATTGAATTTATGAACATGGTGAAACATGTTTTCACTGGTTCGAGGTTTTGGAAGATTTGGATTGGCATACAGGTTTGTATTTAGATCAAATTCTGCCTTGAGTTTGAAATCTGTGTTTTAATTCTACCCTGAAATTAGCATATCTTGGACATCACAAGAAGAAATGATAGACATATTCTACAAAAGCATCACAAATGCAAGATTTACTTTCAGATAAATTGACACGATACAGTTCAGCGTATGGGGAACGAGACGAATTTCGTAAGTTACTGTGTGTATAATGTTCATCTTCCTATCACCGAATAGAAAATAGTTTGGGATTTTACACACTTTTTAAATAATTTGTTTTAAATGATGATAATGAATTTGAAGATATTATTGTCAAGGATATATCTTGATGCTTTGACATTACATAAATGAAGATGCTATGATTATGCAAACATGAATATGCTTTGTTGCCATGATAATAAAACGATTTTAATGCTCTGACATAACACACATGAAAATTATTACAAACAACAACTTATATATATAATAAACGGGGACTAGTTTTGATGCAATTGCACTAGAAACATGCAGTTTCATTCTATAGATGGCTGAATTCTCGAGAAATGAAAGGGGACAAAAGCTGAAATCTTGTGTACATATTGTATGCCCAATAAACTGAACTGTAAATCTGGTGCGTGTGGCCCTTTATAAGAATCACAGGGGCCGCGACCTAAAATTCATTTTCTTAAAGTCCTCTCCAGAACGAAATGCCCTAGAAAGCCAATGTATTAGGGCTGTGTATTGCCTCAATTTTTGAAATGTGATACGTATGGCTGAACTGTAATGTATTACAATACGTACCACAATATAGTGCAAGATCCTCTGACAATAAGGTTATCTCTAGAAACCATTTTAACTAGTGCCATTGATATTGCAACATGCTAAATGAACTCTACATTCAACTTTTATACTTCTTTTTGCAGTTTAAACGCATTTGATAAAATGACTTTAAGATGTTAAAACACACATCTAGCATTTCAATTTTCAAAATAATTTTCTTAATACAAATTAGGCCAGTAAATGTGCCTTTTACAAGATAAATGGATAACTTTGACCTAATATTTGTTGGTGCAATATATTGCGATATGAAAATCGTATTGCACAACTCTATATCACAATGTATATTGGTATTACAATAATAGTGCACAGCCTTACAAAATAGTGTGTGCAGTCTCCTTAATTGGGCGATGGGGATTATAAATGTGTACATTAGTGACTCGTTTGCCTCTTATAAGGCCCACACAGGCAACAACTTGAATGCCTATTTCTGTATTCTTTAGTAGTAAAAGTCTAAAAACTGAAAACTTGTAAAACAAATTCTTTGCCCAATAAGTATATTACATGTATATAATCATGTCCAGTATCATTTGCTTGATAACGGTGTTAGAATCTACACCGAAACGTCGCACTCCTGCAATAAGAAGTTGTAAATCCATAAAACTCGTTCTCCTTCATCTTACCAACATCTAAATGCCATTGAATGAAGTAGTAATATATATATCACATACTCAGTTTTAGAGACTTTTTTTATGATAATATATATAGTTCCCTGTGTTGATTAGCTATAGGGATTTAGTACATATACAGCAAAATCAGACTTATTACGCAGTTTGAAGACACTTTACAAATGAGAATGCCGTGAACTACAGTGCGTGGCCATAATATGTAAGTTGACACAAGATATGGGTTGTATTCTAATGTGGGTGCTGGCTAAAACGGCGACAGTCCAAAACGTCTACGGAAAATCGGGCGAAAACGTCGAAAATTGGCGAAAACGTCTACACTATTTTTCAATAGATAACATAAAACAATGTTGTCATTCATGATTTTATTTACACATTTTTTTTTATCTGATTTCAGCTCAGATATTCATCAGATATTTTTCAGATATCAAGCACTCGCACTAACGTTCCCAATATGTCTTTATGAAAACATGTCAGTTAAGTCTAAGCCTACTCGCCGACTTACGTTTTTCGAATGTGGTCCACCAAGCTGAGCCCGGGAAGCTGACACAAGTCCATGTCCGAATCGAGGTATATTGGTATATATAATTTATCAATGACATGCTTAAGAAATTTAGTCCAATGATCAATTGTCTGAGAAGTCTGAAATATCGTTTATCTAGAAAAACGCTAAATACATTGTATAATTCATTTATCTTGCCTCATTTGGATTATTGCTGTTATGTATGGGATAACTGTACGATCGAACAGGCCATGTTATTAGAAAATTTACATTTAGACGCATTAAGAACTATTTGCGGTGCGGTACGTGGCACAAGTCATGAAAAGATATGTGCAGAAACAAACTACAGCACGCTAAAAGATAGAAGATATCGATTTAAACTCATTCATTTCTATAAAATGTACCATAAACTGACTCCAGATTACCTGAGCGATCTTATACCAAGAAGGGTATTTGAACAGAGTAATTATAATCTTAGAAACAGTTCTTCCATTCAAACAATTAACTGTAGAACTCAGAGATATTCTCAGTCTTTCTTGCCAAATACCATTATGCTGTGGAATTCTTTACCAGACGGAGTCATCAACGCTCCTACACTAAATCAATTCAAAACTATGAGGAGCGGCGTTGAAATAAGCCCTTGGCTTGTTCGCCAATCCTATTTTGAAGTTTATGAAATAAAAATACGTTTAAACCATATATAATTTTGAGATCATCCACTTGTTCATTAAGGAGGAGTTTATCCACTTATCAATGAAGTCCTGTGATAACATCCAAGCGAACAATGTTGTTTTAATCACAACACTGTCGGCGACTTCAATACACGGTAATACAATACTGTAATAATCTCATTAATCACATGTAAGGATTAAAACGTAAATAAAAACAAACCAAATAATACTTTTATACTTTATTTCTCTACATAAAATTCATCGACGTTTTTGCCAGGCATTTCATCGACGTTTTCGCCAAATATTCGCCGTTTTCGCCTTTCGACGTTTTGGTTTATCGCCGTTTTGTCCCGTTCCCAAGCATACGGCCCGGTCTAATCATTATGGCCGGACGACTTGGCGATGAACACTATTGATAATGGGAGGTAACTCTGATTAACTGCAGAAACAAAGGAGTTATTTAGTTGTAAGTTCACAAAAAAGCAGAGAATTAAGCAAACATACCTTATGAACGGTGACAGAACCAAAGGTAAAATATTTCTGTTGTAATTTATTTATCGTAGCGTATTGTGAGATGTGTTCTTCTTACTCAGATAACGTTTTTATTTACTTCAAGTACAAGTACATTTGTTTGTCCGGATTTCGATCACAAGTTCACCAGTGGTAGTTGCATAATGAAGATCAACCTCGTCCCCAGGGCTGGGTGATCCCTTATCTCCATATTTATTCCTCTTAGTAGCTGAAATCTTGGGGTGTATGATTAGAAATAATGAAAAGATTAAAGGTATTGTTATTGATGATAAAGAATACAAGTTAGGCCAATATGCAGATGATACTGAATTATTTCTTGATGGTACAGAGGACAGTTTATATGCAGCTATTGAAACAATCAATACCTTTTACAAGATGTCAGGTCTGAAAATAAATATAGATAAGACTAAAGCAATTTGGATTGGCTCAATGGCAGGCAGAAAGGAAATACTATGTGAAACTTTGAATATTCAATGGTACAATGGAGAGTTTGAAGTGCTTGGAATAAAATTTACCCCAAATCTTGCTGATCTTTGGGTGATTAACACAAGAAAAAGACTGGAAGATATACAGTAACGTTACCTAAATTCGTGGATTACCTTGATTCGTGGATGTTCAGTATTACCACGATATCTCGTTAGCCGAATCTCGTATGACGTCACACAGCGGTACCTTTGATGTACACCCACTCTCACGCTTCGCTGACTAAAAAGTTTCAGAATTGCCCCACTATACGTATCTTTAGGCATATAAACAGTTACAAATACCGAAAATACATCCAAGATAACTAACACCAATTTTCAAGTATATTTAAAATCAAATTACAAAGATTACGATAAGCGCCAACCTTCCGATGTTTTGTCGTCTGCCTTTTTACCAATCTGTGAAAGTAAATCACGTGACAAGAAGTGATGCAACATGTCCAAATTTGAAATATATGGAAATGTTTTGGGACCATCTCTTATGCATTTTTTGGCCTTTGGTAGGATTTCTGTGGGGCCAAATGACAACAGTTGTTCTCAAACAACTCTAACAAATGCATATTTAGAAGTAAAAACCAAAACAGATGATCCAAGTACGTGCCGTTCAAGTTCACTGAGACAGAAAATGACAATCAAGTGGTTGACCTAATTCCAAGAATGGATGGTCTATTACATTGTAGGGGGTCAAGGCTGATGTCAATAACTGCATTATAATTTTTTGCTTACCAAATAGTATTATATTTTTTCTGCAAAAAATAATTTAGACCTTTCTTTAACAAATAATATGTTATATATAGAAAATATATCCAAACAAAATTAAATGGATTTTTTAAAGTTTTGACATTTCCTCACCCCTACATTGAAATAGACCGGCTCAACCTGTGGATTTTCCAGTTCCAGTGTCGTAAGAATAAATGTTTTGCAATATATATATAATTATGTATAGTTTTCCAATAAATGTCAATGCTGTTAGGATTGGACAAATTCAGCATTGCAAAAATAATGGAATTCTGAAGTATTGCCAAATTAAGTTTATGTACATGCATGCAATATAACCAACTGTGTTACTAAAAATAGCGATGTGTAACAGATTGCGACGAGATCTGAGAAAATGTCAATAAGAGCCTAATTTGAAGTTTTATGTTGATTACATAATAATAGTAACATTATATCATTTTGATGATGATACATGATTTTCACACAGAAATATTAAAAGTGGTGAGGGTAAATAAATAGATTGATGAAATATACGGCGAGAAATGTCCGACTGACAAGCGAGGACAGTTGATTTTTTTGAGCACGAACAATTTTACTAGCCGGCTTCCCTATACAATATTTACACTAATTTTAACTATTTATTTGATAATTAAATTCTGACCTAAGTAATTATGTAGATGATGTCTGAAAATGTTGCTGGCTAATTTGTCCAACAGAAAATAAAAACTACGGGCAAAATCAAAATGTAACTTGACTTTGTCGGATGCGGTGTCGACCCTTGCTGTATACAAAGTTAATTGACAGTATTCATTGGAATGTTAAAATATTAATGATGTGGAATGTTTTTAATATAAAACTGTGATTTATCATATCGTCTACTGATATCCAGATGCTAGCTTGGTGAGTAACACCATTTATTCCCTTGTAGTCTGACACTGGGCTTCCGTAAAAAGCTCTATTACGTTATCCACGAATCAAGGTGACGTCACGCTTTGTGTGCACTAAAATAGATGATGAATGCAAATAGTCGCGGAGCATAAACAAATCCGCCACGAATCTGAAATATGGCCATAAAAGAATACTTATATTATGTACTTACCTATTATTTATTATAAAAACTTAAAAGAAAAATATTTACAGAGTAATCCGCCTCGCATTCCTTACATCCACGAATCAAGGTAACGCGAGTGTAAAGAGACTACTAGCAGTATGGAGAAAAAGACATTTAACATTGATAGGGAAAATTACTGTAATAAAAACATTGGCCCTCTCAAAACTGGTACATATTTTCAGTTCCTTGCCCAATCCGCCAGATGACTTTATTAAATCTCTCGAACAGATCTTTTTCAAATTTATCTGGAATGACAAAAATGATAAAATAAAAAGGATAACAATGAAAAGACTAAAGACCGAAGGGGGATTGGGTATGGTTGATATAAGCGTATTCATCAAAGCTCTGAAGTTATCCACTCTTAGACTTTACTGTAAAAAATTATCTGATAATAATCCCTCTAACATACCTTATAGCAAAATCTTCAAATATGGAGCCAATGTGGACAAATTATTCAACATTGAAAACCTTTACTGGAAAGATACTTTTGTAGCATGGAATGATTATTGTAAAATGTTTAATGTTGATTCAGACAGTATTGATCACATTCTTGCTGAACCTTTATGGCTCAACCATAATTACAAAAATCCATGCTTTATTATCAAACATTGGGCTGATAAGGGTTTATTGACAGTAAAAGACTTATGTGATGAACATGGATTTATACCTTTTAATGAATTACAATTAAAATATAGAATAAGAGGAACAATATTAGACTATAATTACCTGCTACACATCCTACCGGATTCTTTAAAAAATACTATTAAAGGGACAAGAATCATTCCTTCTTATAACTTATACATAAATATTTACCATAGTAATATTTTAGGACATTCCAAAGGTTCAAGAATATTCTATGATCGGCTTATTTCCAAAAATGATAAACTTAGAATTTGTACTAAATGGGAAATGTTGTTCACTATGTTTGAATTTAACTGGCACAGTGTGTTTAATGTTTACAGATATGGCTTGAAAGATGTTAAACTTCTTGATTTTCAATACAGATTTTTGCATAGAATTATTTATACTAAAAAGGAATTATTGAGAATGAAATTGATAGACAATGATTTGTGCAGTTTTTGCAAGGCTTCTCCTGAGAGCATATGTCATGTTTATTGGGATTGTTGTGAAACTACACAATTTTGGACTGAGTTAGAACTCTGGATAAATAATTTTTTAACTCAAAAATTAAAAATTACAAAATACTTGGTTTGGTTCGGTACACTTCATAAAGATGTATTACTTAATCAAATCATTATCTCTGCCAAAAAAAAATATCCATTTGTGTAATATTAGAAATACAGTTCCAAAATTCAACAGTTATAAAATGATATTAAAAGAAATATTTTCTGTTGAAAAATTCATCTCAAAGAAAAACAATGAAATTGAAAAATTCCGTAAAAAATGGAATTCATTCATCTCAATTTTCAGCAACTAATTATTATGTGTATAAAAACATCTATGTACCTATTCATAGTCGACTGTATGCCTTGATGTTTGACTCGTGTGTTTGAATATGTAACAATTGGAACGAATAAAAATTTATTGAAAAAAAAACAAACCTCGTCCCCAGGGCTGATCGACTATAATCCCTTGGTTCACGGACCACTCTTGGTCAAGATTACTGACCATCAAAGTTTACCACTTTCCAGAAGTTATCGTCGAGTACTTGGTTTTCGTAGCTATGCTCAAGCTTTTTTGAAAAAAAATATTAAAATTATTCTGAAATGTGTTTTGTGTAGCTTAATGTATAGAAAAGAAAAAAATATTTTTAAAACTTTTTTTACTTCCAATATTTTGATGTGAAAAATGTTCAAAGTACATGACCGTCTGGTTTTCAGAAACCAGGAAATTAGCAAAAGGTGTCTGGGATCCATACAAAAATTAATTTTGGCAATATCTACAAAATTACAAAACCAAAAATAGCATTCAAACATTTCTGATGCAAATTAATAACTTTTATGGTGAAATACCTTCATAATATTTTTAGAAAATTGGAAAACAGTTGGAAAATCATAGGCGGAAATGAGTATTGAACCCAAACACACTGCCATTTACCATTTCTGATAGGCATTAGCATTAATATATGTTAAGATATGACAGAATAATAACCACACAGTTGTCAGTAAATAACCAGTTATTTTTTAAAAATATGTATTTAATATTAAAACATAACTAAGAACAAAGAAAAAACATTTGGTCAATAGCTCCATAACCTAAAATAGATAACATTTATCATTTTCATATAAAATATCTTATTATATTTGTAAAAGCTAAAAATTTGGTTAATTATACTAAATGGGATAAAAAGGTTTTTAAAAGTATGTTTTAAAATGCAATTACACTTGATAATCATTTGTTATTACCTATTTAAACACTGAACTTAAAAGGTTCCAAACAATAATGAAATAAAATGAAAAAATGCTGTAAATTGGCATGATGCAAGCTGAATATGTATTATTCGAGATTCAAAAAGAAAAAGTGCGTGGGACGGAGCTTTTTTTTCTGCAAAATGATGTTTTTTGTGGTAATGTCTCAAGAAGAGGCTAACTCTTTTTAATTTGTGTTAAGGTCACTTTAAAAAAAAATATGATCATTCAGAGCTTTATTGTTGTTTTATTTCATAAATGGAATGTTATTAGAATAGAAAAGTGATTTCTTCATTTGTATGTTGCTTTTTTTCATTTGCCTTACATGATAAGATGCAATGTCAACACTGGATTCTGCAGAAATAACTTCAAAAGGCCTGTTCAATAATAAAAATAAATGCAAAATAATTCAAACATGATAATACTTGTGGAAAACATACAGCTGAAGAATAATAGAAACTAAAAAATATATGTCACGGACCTATTTTCTGAGTAATTTGATGCTGAAGTTGAATATTATCAAAACTATTGGCAAAGGGAGATAACTCTTCTTTGGAAAATTTAGATTTTTATTACATAATTCATTCATAAAAGGTTGTAGAACAGATAATTTTTTTACCATAAAACATAAACTATTTCACACAATCATAATACCATTACCTTTCTTTATAAGTATCCAAAGGTAATTTGATTTTTAATGTTTCTCACAGCACACTGTTGATGAAAAATGGACCTAAGCTATTAAGTCCTGAGGGCGAGAGTTACAAAGGGAGGTAATCTGACCTCACTGAAGACCGCTAATGAATTTTACCAGTTTTACAAAAAAATCTTTATAATGCATGTATCCCACCTAAATAATTTTGTAAATATTGGGATAATTATCCTAAAAGATTAAAGTCTGAAATACATTAAGATTTAGAGGCGTAACAATTCGTTTTCAAAAGTAAAAATTAAATTGAAGAATATATTTATATGTATCAACTCGGGAAAAGGAGCTGAAAAGCAAAATACAGCTGTTACACGTGGCCCTATTACCCTGGATCATAATGCACGTCAGTTTTAGCGCGTAATTTCATGATAAAAGCTTGAATAGATGGTATAGTCAACAGTACCCTCAAGACTGGGGTTTTCAGCTATTTTGGACAGTCTAGGAAGAGTTACTGCCCTTGACCTTGAGCATAGCTAGTTTTCGGACGCACTTGGTTTTCGGACGGCTCACATTTCGCGTAGTTTTTCATGATATTTGTAGCCATGTAACATCATCAAAACAAAGGAGAGGTCCCCGCTAGCGGTCAGAATAACATGTTTCGTCTGAAACTTCCTAAGATTTGTAATATCATACAAACTTCACTCTTAAGCTTAAAATCTATCTCTATCCTGAACTACTTTTTGCATGTTATGAAAAAATCGACAATTTGATAATTTGAACAAGTCATACCGGCTAACAACAAAATTTCTACGTTGTCCTTGCGTTTTTGTAATATTCTGGGTCAACGGAAGTTACATAAATAGCTTGGGATATCCCTTTTTGGTATCGACCAATCAGATGTCCGAAAATGGCATACACTCGCTGACTGTCAAAATTTCGGATGTACTCACTAAATGAGACAAGATAGTCATCAAAACATTTTCCCCGACGAATTGTCTCCAATTTATTTTAGATAAAGCTCATATGGAAAAATAGATGATGCATATTTATTAATTTTCAAACATTTTTATTGTCAACATTGATTTGTGTCTTAAGCGTCCGAAAACCAATCACTCGAGGTTATAACATGAAATAATGAAAATGATCTTGTCACTTTATCCAAAGAATTCCGATATTTAGTTCTTTAATTAACATTCATAAAAATGGCCAAAGTTATCCTAAACTATGTTTTACCATAATGACGGGTGTAGGTTTATTCGTAGATGAAACAGGTTCATAGATGGGATTTTTTACGGTTTCGTAGAGACAGGTTCGTAGAGAGTAAAAACAGGTTCGTAGAGAGTAAAAAAATAGTTAATGAATAGTAATTAAAGTTCATTGAGATAAATAAAGAAAACAGGTAAGTATGATTATATTGCAGGATTACAATTGCCGATGATAAATGGATGCGGAGTTAAGATGAAACGGGTATGTCGCCAACAGAATAATGTGCAATCAAAACATCTCACTACCAGCTTATTGCTTATAATCTGTTCCGGTGTTGAGTAGACAAATTAAAGTAATCCACAACAGTACTGTTATATATTAACAACAAGTTGACCACATACATTCTAAACATACTAAACGAACATGCTTTCACATACTAGATGGGGAAGCAACACAGAAACTCTATTAATACTATTCAAATCCCTAATAAAATCAAAACTGCACTATGGCGCAAAAGCATGGTGCGACACCAATGCCACTAATATAAACAAACTTAAAGTTACACAACATAACGCCTATAAAACCATAACAGGATGTTACCAGGCACACCAATGGAACTAGTCCGACACGAATCAACCATGAATACACGATACTGATTGATTTAATTAATTAACACGGCCAATTGCTAATACCTCGTTAGTATCTAATTAATGTTAACAATAACCGGATTAATTGATAATTGCTTATGTAAACATTGGTCGCAACTACCCACGTGTTGATTTTTCCAATACAATACACAAAACATGACAAACTATGTCTTTAAATGAACTTTTTACAAGTCTCTACGAAACTAGTATCTACGAACCTGTGGCCTCTACGAATAATCGGTCTCTACGAACCGGTTTCCTCTACGAAACCACTGGCACCCATAACGACACTGTGAGTAGATGAAAGTAAACAAGCAAAGTCATTTCACGAACATAAAGGCTGTGTCAAGCGTGATTTGATCAAACGCCTTAATTTATCATTAGCCTACAAAATATTTATAATTGAACTTTGAAAATTGTATGTTTATGTACATAAGATAAGTATAGTTATGATACTCTGTGAAAATCATACGAAAGCGTCACTAGAAATGCAGGGTCAACTTGAGCTAGTAAGAGGTCTTGCATGGGTCAAAATGCGGTGTTGATAAAGGCTTGACGCAGGAGAGATGTAACAGCACTGTGAGGAGTTTGAATGAAGATGTGGCTTGTCAATGATTTTTTTCTTTTTATATGTCTTTGCGCTTACCAAATTTGCATAAATCATTTAAATAAAAGAAGGTCCACAATGACCTAAAATCCTAATTTCACCTTGATCTGTTCCATGGGAACCAGTAGCCCTAGAAAGCAATCATTTCAGAAATGAACCCTACCACATTTGGAAGGAAATCTGTAATGAGGATTTATAAAATTAAAAGATTAAATAAATCAACAATCAAGTTCAAAGACAATGTAGACATTGTATTAATCAGTAAAGTAAACAAAAAGTCCACAAAGAGCAACTGTCAAGCTGACCTAAAATAATTCAAGTTTCAATGTCATAGTGGGGACCGTGGGGATAAGGAAGTGGTACATCATGAAGTATGAATACCTCAATAATAATACGTATCTGCAATTAAAGCTCCATAATTAGTTCACTGATTTTGCTTCATATCTCGCCATAAATAACCAACCTATGAAATGACTCTAATTCAAGCAATATATACAGTGCCAAAATGAGAAGAAAGATGAAAAAACCTTAATTATCAAAAAAACGTTTCATTGGGTTACAATATACATGCAAGCATCCAGTCTTCAGTGATACGAAGTGGCAGCTGTGAAGATCATCAGGGGATTGAGAAGCCTTTAGGATATAAATATACTCATAATAATCATTTTTATTACTTGCCCGTGTAAGATACTGCAGTGTAATATATTTATACAGCAATATTAAACTAGTGTAATACCGACATGACGTCTCACTAGTTTGCGGTTAAGCCATGTCGGCTATTTCACTGGATAATAGGTGAGCGAGTAATAAACAGAATACTAAACTTCCTTCTATTAAATATCATTTTTTAACTCACCGGTATGTAATACCGTAGGATATAGTCAACGCCCCGTCCGTCCGTCTGTCCGTCCGTAATCATTTCGTTTCCGGAGCAGAACTCGAAAACCATGTATCATATCTTTCTGAAACTTCACATATGTATTACACATTTACTGCAGTGGTGCCTTTTGATATTTTCAGATTTTAAATTTTTTTTTTTTTTTTCGTTTCCATAGAAACTTGTTGAATTTGGACTTTGTCAGAGACAGGTTCGTTTCCGGAGCACAGCTCCAAAACCGTTCATCATATCTTCCTGAAACTTAGCATGTGTATTACCCACTAATTGAAGTGGTGCCTTTTTTATATTTTCAGATTTCTGAAAATTTTATTTTTTCTGTTTCCATAGAAACATGAGAGGGATGTTGGTTGTTGTTGATTTTGACTGCTTCTGGAGCAGAAGTCTAAAACCCTTAACATACCTGAAACTCAGCATCTGTAATACCCACTAACTGAAGTACGGTAGTAGATACACAAGTATCTGTCAAAGGTGTGTTTTACAAATTTTGTGGAACCGGTGGGATATGTCATCTTCTGATGACTCTTGTATTAAACTCGTGAATGATTTGGTATCAAACTCGCTTTCTCTCGTTTTATACAAAATCATTAACTCATTTAATAAAAATTGTATTAAATAGAAGGTTGTTTAGTATCCTCTATATATATGCTAGCATTAACCTTAGAGATAGTGAATATTGCAATACCTGATGAGCTAAAGGCTAATGGGCTTATAGCTGTCGCTCGTCAATCATCAAATTTTCACATTGTCTATTTCTTCTCCACAACTGTTACGCCCCAAAGATGCAATTTTTAGCGCATCTGACCTGAAAGGCTTGATGAGTTTATGGCATGGCATGGTGTCTGGCGTCCATCTGTCTTGCCATCCAACCGTTCATCTGTAAACTTTGCACTTTTTTGTGGTTGTGGAAAGCTGAAATCTTTGTTAAGACTCCTTGGCCGTTGGGGATTATAAGATAAGAAGGGTCACAGGGGTCATGACCTAAATACCTCTTTTCATCTTCTCAGGAACCACTGGCTCTAGAAAACTTAAATCTAGTGAACAGATTCCTTAGCAATAATGGGGATTATAAATTGTAGATTTGGTGTATCTGTGACCCCAATTATAGGCCACAGAGCTCATGATCTTAATATCCATTTTCATCTTCTTCTCTAGAACTAAATGACGTAGAAAGCTGAAATGTTTTGTATGACTCCTTGGCCAATGGGGATTATAAATTGTAGATTTGATTAACCTGTTTTCAACTTTTTGTGAGTTACTAATCTCATCCGGCCTGATTGGCCAGATGGGTTGTCGTCCATTGGTCGTATATCATACTTTTTATATTTTCGACTTCCTCTCAAGAACCATTGCACTCTCAAAGCTGAAATCACCTACAACCAATATGGATTGTGATTTGTAAATTTACTGACTGACTAAACTGTAATAGAGATTGGCAATGCCTTATTATTTGACATGTTGGTACATCGCAACTGGTTCTATTTCATTCATATAATATTTTGGACACAATTTGTAAACCTGTCTATATTTTTCAAATATTTTTCAATTTCAATATTTATATCAACTTTCTTTTTTGTAGGTGTTTGGTCGTACCTGGAGAAGTAGGAATAGATTACAATGTCTGGAGCTAAGGTGAATATATTGTCATGAACAAGTACAATGAGATCACCCTTCATCGAAGAATAATGAATGAAACAACAGAAACACACAAAGACACACATATGTTGTGATGAACAAGTACAAAAAGATAACCTTCACGGAAGAATAATGCATGAAGCTACAGAAACACAAACATATGTTGTTTGTGTGAAAGTACCTTTGAATCAGCAGCTGTATTGAATCTTCATCTGAGGTTTCACATGGAAGGGAAACCAGACAAAAGTGAGGAGTGTAGTGAATCATGTTCATTATCCAGTAACTCACAAGCACACATGGAACTAACTATGGGAGAGACAACACACACAGCTAGTGAGTGTGAGAAGATGAATACAGCTTCAAATGTTACACAGGAGAATATAATGGGTGATACTGAAGAAAATGAATACACTAGTGAGAGTGAAACATCATTTACAGCTGCAAATGAGTTTCCAAAACATGAAGGAATTCATACTGGAGAGGGAGCTAACAAGTGTAGTGTTTGTAGCAAATATTTTAAGAAAGTGTCCCATATGAAAGCACACATGAGAGTTCATACTGGAGAGAGACCTTACCAGTGTAGGGAGTGTGGTAAATGTTTCACACAATCTAGTGCCCTGAAAACACACAATATGAAAATTCATTCTGGAGAGAAAGCATACGATTGCAGTGAGTGTGGTAGATCTTTCACACACTCATCTGACCTACAGATACACATGAGAATTCACACCGGAGAGGGAGCTCACAAGTGTGATGAGTGTGGTAAATATTTTACACACTCATCTATCCTGCAGATACACATGAGAACTCATACTGGAGAGAAACCATTCAAGTGCAGCGAGTGTGGTAAATCTTTTTCACGATCAAGTAACCTGCAGACACACATGAGAACTCATACAGGAGAGAAACCATACAAGTGTGATGAATGTGGTAAATCTTTCACACACTCTGGTACCCTGAACACACATATGGGAATTCATTATGAAGAAAGGGCATACAAGTGTAATGAGTGTGGTAAATCTTTCACACACTCCGCTAACCTGCAGATGCACATGATAGTTCATACTGGAGAGAGAGCATACATATGCAGTGAGTGTGGCAAATCTTTCACACAATCAGGTAGCCTGCAGATACATATGAGGATTCATACTGGAGAGAAACCATACACATGTAGTGAGTGTGGTAAATCTTTCCCACACTCGGGTTCCCTGAACAGACACATGGGAATTCATACTGGAGAAAGAGCATACAAATGTGATGAGTGTGGTAAATCTTTCACACAATCAAGTACCCTGACAAGACACATGAGAGTTCATACTGGAGAGAAACCTTACCAGTGTAGTGAGTGTGGTAAATCATTTACAACTTCAGGTGACTTAAACAATCATATTCAAGTTCATTCTTTGGAGAGACCTCACCAGTGTAGTGAGTGTGGTAAATCTTTTCCAACACCAACTGTGTTAAAGAAACATATGATGAATCATGCTGTGGATAAACCTTACCAATGCAGCGAGTGTGGGAAATCATTTATAGCATCAAGTGCCTTGCAGATACACACAAGAGTTCATACTGGAGAGAGACCTTACCAGTGTAGTCAGTGTGGTATGTCATTTACATCTTCAAATTCTCTGCAGAACCATAAAAGAATTCATACTGGAGAGAGACCATACAAGTGTGGTGAGTGTGGTAAATCTTTCACACAATCAGGTGGCTTACATGAACACTTAAGAATTCATACTGGAGAGAAACCATTCAAGTGTACTGAATGTGATAAAGCATTTATCACTTTAAGCAAGTTGCAGAAACATAAAAGAATTCATACTGGAGAGAGACCATACAAGTGTATTCAGTGTGATAAATCATTTATGGCATCAAATGACTTGCAAGCACACATGAGAGTTCATACTGGAGAGAGACCATATGTGTGTAATGTCTGTGGAAAGTCATATCCAACTTCAAGTTCTCTGCACAACCATAACAAAGTTCACACTGGAGAGAAACCTCTGGTGAAGTGAGTGTGGGTTATCATTTATAACTTAAAAGGATGTGTGACTTGGAAATTCATAGTAATATTCAAATCTATCTGTAGCCAACGTGAATGATCAATTGTAGATTTTTGGCCACAGGGGCCACAACCAAAATCCTGATTTCCATCTTTTCCATCAGAAGCTAAAGTCCTTTTATGTTACCTCTGTGTGGCTACACCAATGTAATCTATCTGTTCTTCTTTACAAAAGCCAAAGCCTTAAAAAGCTGAAATGTTGGATACAGATGCATATGTTGATTTAGATTATGAATTGTGGATTTGTTAACTTCTGTCCACTCCAAATTGCTGTGTCCTTGATCTGAGCTTTGCATGGCAGGGTCATGTTTTTTTACCTTCCCTAAATTCAAACAATCAAAGCCTTATTAAGATATTGAGTTTGACTGGTGACATTCTAGCCAAGTGGTGTCACACACTAAAACTCTATATTTGTCTTTTTCTCAAAACTTTAATCCACTAAAATGTTTTGTAAACCTTGACAAATGAGTATTATAAATTGTAGATTTAATTTGATCTGTGACCCTCAGATGTTGTTTAATAATTAATGCATTGAAATGTCAAATAACATCTTACATGAGGTTAGGTAGATGACCAGTTAAGTAACATTTCAATGTTTAACATCATATCATCATTTACATCATATATATTTGGTTGGTTTGATACTATAACATCATAAACATAAAGTGATTTTGATTTTATAACACAGAACTACATTTCAATGCTATGGAAAAGATGAAGAGGTGTTATTATTGTATCATAAAGATGATATTTCAATGCTATGATATCATAAAATGAAGAGATCATGATGTTATTAGCTCATCAGGCCTGAAAGGCCCGATGGGCTTATGGCATGGCATGGTGTCCGGCGTCCTTCCATCCGTCCATCCATCCGTAAACTTTTGCTTTTTCGACTTCTTCTCCAGAACCAATGACTCCACAGAGCTGAATTTTATTTGCAGACTCCTTGGCCAATGGGGATTCTAAATTGGAGATTTCGTGACCCCATGACCCCAAATGGGGTCACAGGGGTCACATCCTTAAAAACCTATTTTCATCTTCTTCTCCAGTTCCAAAAGGTCTAGAGAGCTGAAAAGGTGTGCGCAGACTCCTTGGCCAATGGGGATTCTAAATTGTAGATTTCGTGACCCCATGACTCCAAATGGAATCACAGGGGTCACATCCTTAAAAACCTATTTTCATCTTCTTCTCCAATTCAAAAAGGTCTAGAGAGCTGAAAAGTTGTGTGCAGACTCCTTGGCCCATGGGGATTCTAAATTGTTGATTTCTTGACCCCGTGACCCCAAATGGGGTCACAGGGGTCACAACCCCAAAAACCTATTTTCATCTTCTTCTCCAGTTCCAAAAGGTCTAGAGTGCTGAAAAGTTGTGTGCAGACTCTTTGGTCAAAGGTGATTCTTAATTGTAGGATTGGTGACCCTGGGACTCCAAATGCGGGTCACAGGGGTCATGATCTAAAAACCTATTTTTTGTTTGTTAACAATGTATTACTTGAGATAACTTAGATATTCAACCTTAGATAATAAATCAAATCCTGATGAGCTACAGAGCCCATGGCTCTATTTTGAAATTTTAAGATAAAGAAATGTTGATGCTGAACATAACCAAAAGGGTTTGATATTATGACATGGAGATAAGTGACATTTCATTGTTATGGATTCATAAAGATGAGGTTTTGATGTTCTAGCATCAAGTTCGTGGTTCTGATGCTAGGAAATCATAATAATGAGTAGTTTTGTTTACTATGAGATAATAATGAAGAGGTTTTGATATGATGAATATGAAAATTAAAATGTTTTGATGCATATAAATCACAAACATGAAAGTGTTCATTGTTATTATTATGGTTATACATGCATATTGAAACCATAAAGATGATTAAAAATACATGCAATTTAGATAGTAGACACTATAACAAGGTTACATTTGGGATAACACTACCTTCATGCGGGATTCGAACCCACACCCTCAGAGTAAGGCAACTATCGCCAGCACTGACCGTACCAACAGTTCACCACACAACCATTTCGCCTGATGATGTTTTGATGTTATGAAATCATTGAGATGAAGAGGTCTTGACACTGTTACATCAACACGCAAATGCTATGACATCACAATAATGAAAAGGTTTGATGCTATAATGTCATAATAATGAAGGTTTTGATGCCATCACAATAATGAAGTGGTGTCGATACTAAGATGTCACTCAAGGGGCATGGCAACTTTGTCTGCAGTAGAGAACTGTTCTACAGTAGTAAGGTTTGGGTGCAATGCTACACTGAATTCCAGCATAGTACCAACCATGGTTCGCTTGTTCCAGTCAATTCTAGCAGGTTTCACCGCAATGCATATCCACATGGCATTACAGGCTTTCTCCCTGCCAAAATACTAGCAGCCGCGATATAAGTGAAAACTCTTCAAAACAGCGTTAAACCCCAACTAACCTCACCTCACCTCTAAAATGTCATCATCATGAAGAGGTTTAGATGCTATGACATCAGAAGGATTAAAAGGGTTTGATGTTATAAAACACAAACATGAAAATAATTTGGTGCTATTATATTACAAACATGAAGTTGCTTTAATATTATAACACCGCAAGTAGGAAGATGCTCTGATGCTCTGACAATAGGAAGATGCTTGGATGATGAATGAATGAATGGTTTATTCTCATGAAGTTCACAAAAGTGACATAGAGAAATAATTACAATGTACAATATTATTATGGGAGCATACGTAAACAAGTTTTTACATAGTTACAAACTTTCCACAGTAGTGCATTATGCTTACAGGACATAAGAGATATGAATTTATCAACAGATGGATTATTACAATAATAAAGTGGTAAAAATGACCTTCTTATATTATTAAAATATGGACAAAACAACAGGAGATGAGCCTCATCACCGAGAGCACTATTACAAAATGTACATATTCTATCCTCTTTGTTAACATTATACCATCTTCCAATTTCAATAGGAAGTCTATGATTACACGTTCTAATTCTTGTAAACCAAATACGAACATTTAATGGAAATTGTAATAGGTATGTTTCTAGATTTAGGGATTGTTTAAACATATTATAGTAGAAGCCTTTAGAGGATTTAGATTTACAATCGTTCCAGTGTTGAAAAAACTGGTTACATAATACCGATTTAACGGTGCCTTTAAGCCACAATCTGTTTGTACAGTTTTGAGATAACCAAATGTAACTTAAACCAGTACCTTCCAGGGTAGTTTTAACAACTTTGATAAGAGGTAAAGATATATTTGGGTCATAAGCAGTGATTGATAACATAAGTCTATATAAAATACTGGACAATGTGTGAGTAGATGAGATAAGCTTGCACCAATATGATATGATTCTAACATTAACAAGAATATGTAACGGGAATCTTCCCAGTTCACCATATACCATATAATCTGGGGTGGACTGTTTTACTTTTAAAATATATTTACAAAATTCTCTTTCTACTCTTTCAAGAATGACACATTTTTCGAAACCCCACACTTCGGAGCCATACAACAAAATTGGCTGTACAAGGTTGTCAAACAGTTTAAGCTGACAATCAATTGGTATATCTAACAATCTCATTTTTCTAAAAACAGCATACATAGCTCTAGAAGCTTGCTCAGCAATTCTCTTTTGAGCTTTACAAAATCTACCAGTGCGATTAAATAAAATACCAAGATATACATATTCAGAGACAATTTCAATATTTTGCTTTTGTAATGTAAAGTCCTTAATAATTTTATTCGGCCTCTTTCCAAAAATTAAAATCTTTGTTTTAGCAACATTAACAGTTAATTTCCATCTTTTACAATAATCATCGAACAAAGTTAAAGTTTGGCTTAGACTAGATGGAGATTCTGCAAATAGGACTATATCATCTGCATAAAGTAACAAGAGAAGTTTTAAATAAATACCAAGATGATGCTGAATTTCACTATTGAGATTTTCAAGGCCATTATACATATTAGTCAATAAAAAATCTTCCAAATCATTTAAATACAATGCAAAAAGAAACGGGGAAAGATTTTCCCCTTGTCTTACCCCTGAGTAACATTGAAAATAATCACTGGTGATACCATCGTGGGATACGCATGATTTAATACAATTATACATGTTGCGTATAACGACAAAACATTTACCTGAAATATTACATTTAATCATTTTACTCCAAAGACCTGATCGCCAAACCGTATCGAAGGCTTTACTAAAATCAATGAAACAACAATATAATTTCTTATTCTGACTAAGATAGATATCTATGATGGATTTTAAAACATACATATTATCTACGGTTGAATAACCCTTTCTAAAGCCCGCTTGCGCTTCACTAATTAAGCTAACTTTATCAGAATAGGCTTGTAACCTCTTACTTAATACAGAAGTGAAGAGCTTGCCTAAGCAGCTTAAAATAGATATTCCCCTGTAATTACTTGGGTCAGCTTTGTCCCCTTTATTCTTATAAATTGGTCTGATCATACCAGTAAGCCACGATTCGGGCATTACACCATACTCTAAAATGACGTTAAATAAGCTTACGTATATAGGAAGCAATACATTTATCGAACACTTAATATATTCTTTATACAACATATCTAAACCACAAGCCTTGTTATTTTTTAGTTGATGGACAGATTCAAGTATTTCCTTATCCATAAAAGGAGCATCCAGTAAATAACTATTTACACTACAAACGTCATTAAAATAATCATCAGAATCTTGAGTATGTACATCATTATCAACATTATCAACATTTACAAAACGACCATAATCATTTATATCATTGACAACACCATCATCAGCAATACCTTCAGCAGCATTTAAATTCTTAAAAAATGTATAAAATGAATTAATGCCAATTTGTGATTGTGACTCTTTTTTAAGATCAAAAGATTTCAAAATATTCCAAAATGATTTAGAGTCAGCGTTTTTAGTGCTGCGTAGTTTATCTGCACAATCTTTTTTAAAATTTGAAAAAGATTTCTTTAAGTATTTACTGTATTCTTTACTGGCGTTTACAAACGCTGATTTAGAAATTTGCGATTTGTTACGTCTATACAGACGTTTAGATTTATGATACTTTTTTCTCAAAGTTTTGCAAGTTGCATTAAACCAAGGTTTATTATTATTGAATTTTCTTTGCCGGTTATTGGAGGCTTTCTTTACCCCAAAAGTAGAAGTTGCCGCATTTTGCATAACATCTGCAATTTTGCTACAAATATTATTAACACAAAAATCAATATTATCATGAGTAACATTTTCAATATCTTTACAGATATTTTCAACATGAGCGACATCAATGTTATCTACAAAAGTTTCAGACATATCTGGAACAAACTTGTTAGCTGTGATGTTTGGTCTGTGTGATGCGTCACTTACATCAGAACTCGTTAACTTGATTGAAGGGGGATCTTCAGTGGCGAGTGAGAAGGATATTCCGCAATGTACATCAGATAAAATGGGATCAAAATCATTTATAACAAACGTCTTAAATAAACCAAAAGTGTCCACAGACGCTAGACAATAATCGACAATACTTGCATTTTTACAAGTCATTTTACCAATATTTTTATCACAGTCCAATCTTCCGTTGGCGATGAATAACCCGGTGTTCTTACATAAACCAATCAGTTTGTTACCGTAGTTGTTCACTGTTTTGTCCATTGATTTTCGCTGAACTTGTATGCCCATCCTCTCCAACACAGTCACGTTAGAATACAAACAATCGATGTCAATCTGGTTATTTTCGGATAAAAAATCATCTATTAAAACATAGTCTGTGATAGATTTGGTCCTTGCGTTAAAGTCTCCAGTAACACATATATGCTGCGAGTAGTTTGAAAAGTTAATTATGTCATCTTCAAGCTGACTAAAGTGTTCTGTCGATGCGTATCTACTACTCTCGGGTGGTATATACACACAACCAAGATATAGGTCATTTTGTATCTTAAATAGGTCTTGTGACAGTTTGCTCCAGAGAACATTATCATGAGTCTTTTTCATAACTTCAATATATGGACTTAGTGTCTCTTTATATGCTATGATGATTCCCCCAGATAGTCGCACGTGAAGTTTGTTACTTCTATTGTTCATATGAACTACGTAACCAGGGATGTGTACAGCGTCTAAATCACATGTTTTAGTCTCAGTGAAGCACAGCACATCGTACAGTGATATGTCGTTGAGAAAATCAGGGTTTTGAAGTCGGGACTGCAAACCACAGACATTAAGGGACAGTATATTCAGCGTTCTATATTCATGACTTACATGCGCTGGATTGAACGTATGCTCCGTGTCTCCCTATACCTTCTTATTTGTCGCTGACGTCGGCGTTGTCCTCAGTTCCTCAGTGTTGTGTTCTCTCCTCAGTATGCTACTTCTGGAGCCCGGGATGTGTGATGTGTACAGACTCCTTCGGCAATGGGGATTATAAATTTGTAGCTGACCCTGCAGCCTCTAATAGGGACCAAACAAGCAACAACCTCCAACCTGTTTTTCGTCTTTTTCAGAACAAATGTATAGATTCCTTGCCCCATAAGTATTGTTAATTGGAAGTTTGCCGATTCATTGGTCTTATATAAGGACCACAGGTGCATTCTTCTAAAAACAATGTCTTCTTCTCAATGGGGGTCGCCCCGATATGCCAGTTTCTAATCCCTGACTAGTTAACGAATATCGGATTATAATTAACGACACTGATTGGCTTAATTAAAAGTGTGCCAGTTGGTGCCAGGTGATATGTGAACTGTGTTCATCATATGGCATGTGAACTTTTATACTAACCATGATAGTGAGCAATTTATTATTAAAACTAATATAAGTGGAACTCCTTTCATTGGAAACTACGTATATATGGGACCACTGTCCTATGTCAGATATCACAAAATGGCAAACGTTCAGGTAAATGTCAGCTTCATTCCAAATGCTCGTGGTGGCTAGAATTTAGTGTACAGAGGACATAAGTTTAGAATCAGGACCAGGACAGGAGAAAGTATACATTTGAGATGCTGTAAGGCTACTTGTAGATCAACGATCAAAAACCTGATCACCTCATACAGAGATTGTCACAACCATCAGGCCAACAACGACAAGATCGCAGTGGACATGTTCCTATCGAATTTGAAGGATCTTGTGAAGACTGACCACAGACCAATACCAACAATCTACCAGGAAGAACTTACAAGTAAGTTATCAAACATGTTAATTCTTGATTTATAATATAACTTTATAAAATGAATTCGATTTAGCATACATTAAAAATGTCTGTCATTGATCAGACTCTTCCCTGTACCGATCGAGAGCGAAGACAATGCCAGTTCTTCCAAAGTTGAGGCGCAACATCAACCTACCAGAAGTACCAGAAGACAACAAGCGGCGAATACTTCCTCCTACACTCAGAAGACGACAACAAATTCATGATTCTGAGCTGGAAGAGAGACTGGTTACAGAGGAGCGGCGCCTTCACGAAGGCCACTACACCGTTGTTGAATACGGGGATGCTGTCTCCCACTGGGTTTGTCAATTGTAAATTTTGTCAAGTATTCGTAAGTGGATATATGAGTCTGTAATGAATAGATAATGTTATTGTTTTAATAAATATTCCATGAAAAATGATGGAAAATGATGTATATTTTACATGAAAATGTTTATTACTGACTGATTACTGATATATAAAATGTAAAACTGAATAAAATATTGAATCGAACTGTCTTTCAGTGAACTGTATTTTAATCCTCTGGCAGTCCCTTAATTAATCCTAATTAATCCGCACGTGTTGCCTCGTTAATTCTAATTAATCCCCTAACAAAGAAACTGGCATAGTGGGGCATAATCTCTCAATGATGTATGGCTTCAAAGACTCCACACTTGAAGCTGTTCTTCGCTGTCCGTTCCAAGAATATGTGTGCAGACACCTGGGCCAATTTGGATTACAAATTATAAATATGTTGCCCTCTGGTGGCTGCTTATGAAAAAATTTATATTTTGAACCGGCTGTGTTGTAACATAAATTTTAAAATCGTGCGACCTACAGGATAATGACTGTATTTTGTAATCGTGTTAAAAACCATTGTAATATGATTTTATTTGTTTCAAACCAGTGTGTTTAACAAAGAGACTGTTTGCTAAAGGACATAATCACGATGATTGGGATAAGATGGAAGAATAAAATCAACATAGACATAACACATCTTGGCAATATGAACAGCTTCTGAAAAATTAAACTTGGCAACCTTCTATGATATATGTTTACAGCCTGATGAACTACAGAGCCAATTACGTTATTTTGGACAACTCTGAGAAAGTGTAACCTTACACATTGCATTAATATCAGACATCCATCAAACTTCCAACCGGTGCCCACACTGATAATCACAAATTGCTTTTGAAAGTGGCAAATCAGGTCCACTTGACAGTGTCGGAGGAGATGAACCAGAGGTGGAGGTTTTGATACTATGGACTCCTAACAATTAGGATGCTTCGATGCTTTATCATCATAAACGTGATGGAGATGTTTTAAAGCACGAAAGTGTTAAATGACCTCATAAACATGGGGATATGTTGATGCATATAAACAAAATGATGCATTGAAGCTTTGAAAACGTAAACATTGGATGAGTTGACACTTTAATATCAGCATAAATCATGTTGAATTTAGGACACAAACAAGTTAATTTCAATGCTATGGAAAATATTAAGGCATTTTTTATACTATGGCATCATAAAGACGACATTTTAATGTTCCGAAACAAGAGGATTTGATACATCATGACCATTTTCTCAAAGTTATTGTATCCTACATATGATGATAATGTGGTGCTTTAACATCATAGACAGATTTTGATGTTATGACATTAAAACAAGTGACATTACTGTGCCATTACAAACACGAATATGTTGTGATGCTGTACCATTACAAACACGAAGATGTTTTGTTGCTGTACCATTACAAACATGAAGATGTTGTGATGCTGTACCATTACAAACACGAAGATGTTTTGATGCTGTACCATTACAAACCCGAAGATGTTGTGATGCTGTACCATTACAAACACGAAGATGCTTTGATGCTGTACCATTACAAACATGAAGATGTTTTGATGCTGTACCATTACAAACACGAAGATGCTTTGATGCTGTACCATTACAAACACGAAGATGTTTTGATGCTGTACCATTACAAACCCGAAGATGTTGTGATGCTGTACCATTACAAACACGAAGATGCTTTGATGCTGTACCATTACAAACATGAAGATGTTTTGATGCTGTACCATTACAAACACGAAGATGCTTTGATGCTGTACCATTACAAACACGAAGATGCTTTGATGCTGTACCATTACAAACATGAAGATGTTTTGATGCTGTACCATTACAAACACGAAGATGATTTGATGCTGTACCATTACAAACACAAAGATGTTTTGATGCTGTACCATTACAAACACGAAGATGTTTTGATGCTGTACCATTACAAACATGAAGATGTTTTGATGCTGTACCATTACAAACACGAAGATGCTTTGATGCTGTACCATTACAAACACGAAGATGCTTTGATGCTGTACCATTACAAACATGAAGATGTTTTGATGCTGTACCATTACAAACACGAAGATGATTTGATGCTGTACCATTACAAACACAAAGATGTTTTGATGCTGTACCATTACAAACACGAAGATGTTTTGATGCTGTACCATTACAAACACGAAGATGTTTTGATGCTGTGACCTTACAAACACGAAGATGTTGTGATGCTGTATCATTACAAACATGAAGATGCTTTGATTGTATGACACCATTACATGTAGTAACGTCATATATATAGATAACGGCCTAATGATATGACATCCCATTTCCTCCTTCTCTTGAACCAAAAGCACTAGAAAGCTGAACTCTTGCGTACAGACTCCCTTGCTAATGGGGATTGCTCCAACCAATGTTTACACAAGCAATTATCAATTAATCCGGTTATTGTTTACATTAATTAGCGACTAACGAGGTATTTGCAATTGGCCGTGTTAATTAATTAAATCAATCAGTAATCGTGTATTCATGGTTGATCACATTTTAAGGGTTGGGCCTATACCTTTAAAGCCTTGAAACCTTGGAACCTTATTACAGACATATATTTTATTATCGTATCACCTCATTAAAATGGATTCATACATAACTGTAAAATATATCTATATATACATTTTAATAAAACCCATATCACAAAAGTTATAACAAATTTATAAAAAGTTACGAGCAACCCTGTATAGTGTTATGAGATACTTTAATAACTAAAATAAACCCATAGTAAAATACAATTAAAATGTCCAACAAATATAAAACGAAAAAGTGTAAACAGGAATTAAGAATATAAGAATTAAGTCATTTCGTTTCGTTAAAATGCTAAAGCAGGTTTTTGGCACATGAATATATTAAAGTAAACATATTACAACTATCAAATGTAGGTTGAATACAATGAATATATTATTTTCGGCCCTTTTTCCTCGGCCGTTATGACTATTTACTTGAACTCTTTTGACTTTTTCACTCGGCCCTTTTGCCTTTTTTTTTATCGGCCTTTTCATCCTTCGGCCCATTTGACCAGATCCCTTTTATATCAGATAGTTGAAGTTTGCCGATTCGGTGGTCCGAAATAATTATCACAGGTGCCTTATCCATAAAACAATGTCCTCCTCTAAAATACTAAATTCATTAGAAGGCTTTGGGGATTATAACCTCTGGAGTTGGATGCCTAGGCGCTTCAAAATTCATCATCGAATGTGCGGTCGTATTCTAATGTGGTAAGACGACCCGGTCTAATTATAATGGCCGGACTTCTTGGCGATAAACACTGTTGGACATGGGAGGTAACTCTGTTTAACTGTAGAAAAAAGGAGGGAAGTTATAAATATATTCTCTAACAGTAGATTTGTATGGGAGATTCTTGAGGAACATTGACAGACTCACAGGTAGATGTTTCTGTTGTGATTATTTTAGGAGCGTGTTGTGAGACGTTTGCTTCTTACTCTGATTATTTATTTTAGGTATGATGTTTATTTTCATGTCCGGTTTTCGATCAGCAGTACGCCTGTACAGGTTCAGGACACCCCTCATTTCATTCCATATGAATCAATCCAATGAATATCCCTCAATTCAGACAATAAACTAGCCCAACACGGGTATAAAAAGGCGAGTTTAAGTCGCCTACGCTCTTCTGCAAAACTGGCGAGCAATGGTATGTGTACTGTTTACGACACGTGTGTCCAACCTATCACCTAATATTCGCCAAACTTTTGGAATTTACCGCATTTTGGTAGACTGACCGAAAACAAATATGGTCTTTCTCGCCATTTTGTATGTATCCCCCATCCTACGCCGTCATTAAAGCATTAAATTTATTGTCTACTTACTCAATGTGTGCGCCAGCCTTTTGACTCTTCGTTTCCTCCGGAAGCACAGTCTGTGGCGCGCTGGTACTTCCAGGAAGGGAGGCAATTCCTTCCTACCCCTCCAAATCGCAAGATTCTATGGAAACGCAATAGAGTCATAACTTCTAAATCGTAAATAGTAAAGTTTTGTTGAAATTGATTACTTTGCTTCACAATAAAGTGAATTTAAGGATGTTAACATCATGTAATATTACTGTGTGTTAAAATTGTGTGTTCTTTGTATTTACATTTATAAATTAGGAACCTAAAACCAAGAAAAGGAGAATTGAATGGACCAAAAAGGAGAAACAAGGTCCTAAAAATAAACCGGTCATACCACACCCGACTGGTCCACGTCCTATTCGTTACCTGGACGACGCCCAAAGAAAAAGTAAAGCCTTTTCACAAAAAAATAAAACAGTTGAGAAGAAGGTAATAATATTGTATAACTGACATACTAACCCGTTGTGTCCCTGTTGTTAAGCTGCACCCAGAATGCTACGATTTCAGCCTTGGTTCCCTTCTTCGATATCTGGGTCCACCTGTTCCTCATCTCTGTGTCTACCTGTTAATGGAAATATTCATTAATCAGCGGACAATTAAACGATTACTAGACACGACATATGATTATCTACATGCACCATTTATCCAGTACTGGAATTAATCAGTGTAATGAATATGCAACATATTAAGCAAACGCAAAGTACTGGTAAGAACATTACAATTAAATAGAAATAGCATATTCAGTATCATAATATCTTCATAGTATACAATATCGCATACACATACTGGGTCTGTCGTCAGTTTCTCCACCACCATGGTCACCAACTCATTCACCGTCCTCTTCTCAGGCTGCTCAAACGCAGCTCTCTCCTCAGCTCTGACAAAGAGGGGGCGCAGACGCATCTTCTTAGCTGACAGACTGCCACATGCTGAGGATCTAAAAAAAAACAATAAATTGTTAAATGATTTTTACATAATTAACACAACCTCTAAATATTTATACCATAATATTCTACAAACAACTTACCGATAAGCAGTCCGGTTTTCCTGACAGTAAGCTGGGCCCCTCTCCATCACTGGATCCAGTGCCACCTGGTCCAGACCTGTAAGGGGCTTACAGGTGTCAGGGCTGGAGAGGTACCCACTCTGGCGGATCCAGGAACGGAAACCGGCTATCTCACCCTCTAGCGATGTGTCGTCTGTCGTATAGAACGATGCGTCTGGCTCCATGTTGCAATGGCTGAATATTACCTTCTTTATCTGAAACAAACATAAGAAATGGCTTTTAACAATATTTACTTATTGTAAGTCTTTTAACTTAATAGTTGCAGGAAATATACATCCAGACTGGCATGAGATGCTACTTGATGTGGGACACACCAGACAAAATGGACTTTGCCACTGGCCAATTTAGCCCGGTATGGAAATATGACATTATTTTTTGTATGTAACAGTTAATAAAAACACACTTACAATGACATTCAATAAAATGAAAATAAATTTCATTATTCTTTTCAGGACATCACCAATTCAACAACAAAGATAAATCTGCCTGAAATTCCAAAAGCACTTAAACCCAAACTTTCGGCACCTTCCACTTCTAAAACCTCTGATCAATCCACAACTGACCCATGTAAAGCACTTAAACCCAAACTTTCGGCACCTTCCACTTCTAAAACCTCTGATCAATCCACAACTGACCCATGTAATGAAACTGTTGATAATGCACCCAAACTCACAACTCTCAAAACTCTCACTAACGAAACAATCACCACCACTTCCAAAGAAACTTCTATTTCATCATGCACTACAACCCCACAAAGCACTTGCACCATTCCAACAGCACCATTAAAAAGAAGCCGTAGAAACCAACAATCCCTTCTATCATCAACAAGTACCTCATCACATGACACCGAACATTGTCGGCTTTGTGGCAAAAAGTATGGTGCCGACAATGACCCGTATCCCGAGTTTTGGATTGGTTGCCAAAATGAAGGCACTGAGTGCACACATTGGCTTCACATTAATTGCCTGGGAGTTCACTTTAAAAAAAAATTGCACTTAAAGTATATCAAATTCTTGTGTCCAGAGCATAATGTGAAATGAAATTGTAAGAAATTGCCTGAAAATTAAATATAGAATCTTAAAAAATGTGTTCGTTTCATTAATTGATAGCAAAAGTTTACTCTACCGGGGCTCGAACGTGTAAATTAGAGCGGCCGAATCCAAACGCCAGCGACCTACCCACTAGACCAGCTGTCCTCACAAGAACTAGATGACAACTTGTAATATTTACGTTATAACAAAGGTTAAAGAGTTCAAAAAAAAAATAATATAAACGAATGTGAAAAACAAAGAGAATTATATTGTTTTTCATGTAATTTTAAAGAATTATTATTTCTATAAGTAAATATAATATGCTTTTCAAACACTTTACCTCTTCAAGCCTGTCGAGATTACGGCAACTCCGCAACCACGTGCGCTGAGATGGGACGCCAGGGGGGATCCACATCTTGACCCGTCTGTTCTTGGCTTCAAGAATGAAGTCTCCTCCTTCCCCTTTGCTAGTGTTTCCAGTTGCAGAAAGAATCTCTACATGCTGTATGAAGGTGAGAGCATCTTCTGGAGCTTTCAGTCGCATTACGTTGTCTCTGTAAAGAAGTTCCATGTACGTAGTGGAGTTGGTACCGTATAGAATCGTGGATGCCGAATCCCGGGCTGCCAAGGTTACTCTTGGATTATTCCTGCGGACACCACAACGGAACAGATATAGTGGAAGAAGCCACTCTTGCACTATATTCCACAAGAACTTGTAATTTGGGCATGGGCGAGCTGAAATCCAACTTTCAATGTGAAGGTGAGCTTGTGACGCTTTGGAAGGATTTCTGGATACAAACTGGTACAGAAGTTCTCGGATACTTGCATGTAGGAAAATCAGAAGGAATTGCCAAGACTTGTGGTGGTTGCTAGCGGACTGAGCAAAGGCGAGGGCATGGGGTGTACGGAATCCACAGAGTAGTGCTATATACTTGATGAATGGTTCCCACAACAACTTGAACACTGCCTTTAAAATGTTCATCTCGATATGCCCAGCACCTGGCACTAACGCTATGTGTTTAAACATGCGGCAATTTGGCAGTGTAATATCGACGCCAGGATGAACAGATGTACAATGTTTCTGGAAGGCAGCGTGACCTTGCCTGACTTCAACCTTGCACAGGGGGCAAACGTACCAATTGTCTATCATTCGTGCCACTAAATTGTAGGGGGAACCATCGCACCCGACTACCACCCACTCCCGCCCATTTCCCACGCCCGCTTGTCTTTGTACAGAAATCAAAATTTCCCTCAAACTGTCGTATGCTGATGGATTTACCATTACTGGGTCTGCCAAAATGAGTGTTGGTGGTGAAGGAGGATGGTGAGACTCAACTAAGGAGTAAGGATCTGCCTGTGTTTTAAAGGACGAGTTTTCCACAACCTGAACATGTCCAGTACCTATCTCATCAACAAGGATGCCATCTTCTGATCTTATGCTGTCCAATACATGGTGTAGTTCTTTCTCCATAAATGAAGCTTTGTAAGGTTTAAGTACCTGAACACAAGACTGACTGATATCATGTAATTGTGTTGGAATGTCTATGAGTTTCTTATGAAGCCAATGGAATGGGGACAGATGTACTGAAGATTGGACTTGGTTGAATGGATTGTGGATAGCCACACAGTTGGTAATGATGCTACACTTGCTTTTAAAGTTCAAAACTATTCTCCAATTCTTCTGTAAAACTTGATTGTTATCGAAGAATATGCCACAACTGCCTGTCACGGGAATAGTGTTTGGAACATTTGTACCCCTGTCTATCCACCTTTGTAATGTTGTGTAACTACCACATGGGGTTGTGCTACTATGCAAAGTGTGAGCTGTCTTACTCCCCGACACAAAGTACGAGATTAAATTGCTGACAAATGCAAACGGGGTTACAATGGATGGTTTATGTAGGAAGCATATGTTCTCTAAGGTCGAACACAGAATGCGTAGGCACTTCGAAGATAACTCCGTGTGAAATTTGTGAATGTCACTACCAATTAGGAGGAGGAGAAATTGCAATAGAGGTTGATGTCGCTGTCGTAACCATTGCTCGATATCAACTGTATCAAAAAAGTTAGGTTCAGTGTATTGCGCACCTACAATATCCACATCTTCATTTAGGCCCTTACGGCACAACTTCGCAGCAAGTTCAAGGATTCTCCCTGCATCCGTTTCATTCAAACTATCCCTTTCCACTGCAGAAAACAGGCTATCAAGCTCTACATGAAATTCAGAAGACCTCACTGGAATTTCAAGTAGATAGTCCTGACAATGTTTAATGCACGATGTACAGATATATGTTGATTTTGGTTTTAAAAATCCTAGTTCAAGAAATTTGTCGTGCACTATTTTGGGTTGTTTTTTGGAAGAAATACGGAATATCTTGTATTCACTGCCTTGAGCAAAAGCTTCATGTTGGCTTACACTGCATTTGCGATTCATTTTGACTGGAAAACAAGGAAACATTATTTAATTATAATTTACATACCAGCATAAATATTACATCTTTCTATGTGTAAATAACTTCGTTAATGTGTTATACTAATACTTTTGGATGTTCATTGTATTTTATTTTGAATAAAAATGCGTTAAAATGCGATGGCATTGATTATTATTAACAAAATTGATGGAACGATTATGGCCCTGTCGGACAACGGTAGAAAATCGGCACTTCCAGACCCCAAGACCAAGTTACCTCCCTTCCTGGAAGTACCAGCGCGCCACAGACTGTGCTTCCGGAGGAAACGAAGAGTCAAAAGGCTGGAGCACACATTGAGTAAGTAGACAATAAATTTAATGCTTTAATGACGGCGTAGGATGGGGGATACATACAAAATGGCGAGAAAGACCATATTTGTTTTCGGTCAGTCTACCAAAATGCGGTAAATTCCAAAAGTTTGGCGAATATTAGGTGATAGGTTGGACACACGTGTCGTAAACAGTACACATACCATTGCTCGCCAGTTTTGCAGAAGAGCGTAGGCGACTTAAACTCGCCTTTTTATACCCGTGTTGGGCTAGTTTATTGTCTGAATTGAGGGATATTCATTGGATTGATTCATATGGAATGAAATGAGGGGTGTCCTGAACCTGCTGTAGTATCTGCGGAAAACTCATACCCAAAACAAACTCATACCCACGGATCACTCGTACCCAAAGAAGTCGGAGAAATCGTACCCGTAGATTGTAGTTGTAGATTAATATGCGAGGCAACACAATCATATTGCAATCAACGGCTTAGCTAAGAGAACATACCGGTATTCCGTTCTCCCTATCGTTTCCACTACATTACTGTGAGAGCTATTTACCTTAGCTATCAACGGCTCCGAATTGGCGGAAACGTCTACAGAATGCCTGGCGAAAACGGCTACGAATTTTTTTTGTACATAAATAAAGTCAAAAAGTACAATAAGTTATGTTTTTATTATGTTTTAACCAACGTTCCCAATGTCTTTATGAAAACATGTCAGTTAAGTCTAAGCCTTCAGTGTCACAGTCATTATACGTAATTGGTAAACTCAATGTCACAGTCATTTAAACACAATCATCCTTATAAAATAAGAAACGTAGCAAGGAAAAATGTAGTTTATATAATATATTATAATGATTCCAATAATTTTGATAGCCAGGAGGAAGTCTTCCAAGTCTGGATGGAGTTCAAGGAAGAAGATATCACTACATCCCAACTCCTCACACGATGTGCTTCCATCCATGGTCCAATTGTGGATTGAAAAGTAAAAAAAAATGTGACTGGAACAGTAGTGCTGTTATCTATTGTTGACTGCGGGAGATGTGACATAGACACTTGATATCGATATACAAACTTATCGATACTGATATATATTGAAATATATGTCAATGCAATGAATACAAATCTTGAATACATTATTCTTGTTTGTTATTTATTTTAAAATTAGTTGTAGACGTTTTCACCAGCATCTGTAGACGTTTTCGCCAATATTAGCCGTTTTTGTCAGAATTTCCGTAACCGTTGCTGTTTGTAGCCGTTTTAGCCAGCACCCAATAGATAGACCCCTCACTCTCAGAAATGGCTGTCAGTCGTCACAAAAGTATGTCTAATAATTCATTAAATATTCAAACAAACTTTTTGATATTTAAGAGGAATAATCTTATTCTATATGTTGCTCCAATAACTGTATATCACAATCACTAAGAAACTTTTATTAAAGGTATACATCCATTGTGTTGTTTTGGCTCACATGTTATTTTATTTTATTTGCACAATTTAATTGTGTTATTCTATTGACAAGTACTGACTGTTGCTGAAAATTGACTCAGCTTACCAGCGAGGTAAAAGTATCGATTTCTGACCGAAAACAGGACAACGCACAGCTTGTGGTGCGTGTCAATCAGTTAAACATAATTTTAACGTAAAAAAAAGACAAATTTTGGTTGCAGATGTTAATTATAACATCTAATTTATATTGAGACAAATAATGATATTATTTATATTATTAATACATCTAATACCAAAAATAAAAAGTGGGTATACAAGTTCTCCTGCAGATTTGAATATGAGTTTTCCGATTTTTGTGGTTACGAGTTCGTTTTGGGTATGAGTTTTACTACAGCCGTACTGACACATGCTATTCATGTGTTTATTGGGTGCTAAACGGAACTTCAATCGCTATTTAGTAAGCTTACTAATTCAGGCATATATTTAGTAAGATTACTAATTCATTGAATTCATTTAGTAAGGTTAATAGTTAATGTAATCTGCTTACTTATTTGATCGATTTTAGCAGTTCATTTTTCACATGATAAAAACAGTAGCTTGTTCTCCCTACAGTGTATTTTAAATGTTCCACTGTTCGCAACAACAGTTACGGAAACATTCCAGTACCAGCTAGGTGTGACTGTCGCTTGTGTGAATAAGCCTGTCTGATCGTTCTTGGGAGCAGTCATTAGGATATCAACAAATGGGAAATGAATTAGTAAGCTTACTAAATCGTGAAACTGGAAGGGATATGGTAAGGTTACTAAATAGAGCGTCCCATTTGGCACCCCATATGTGTTTGGTATGACAAATAATACAAAATATCCTGCTTAAGAATAAATACTATGTAATTAGTTCACCAATTTGACCAAAGGTCACAAAGTATGTTCCTAATGCATGACGAAACAACACTCGCATGATCTACATATATCAAACAGCTACAAGTATTATCCAATTATGCTTTAGAAAATGTAAAAAGAACTGTTTTGTAATATTGGATGAACATTCTTAATTTAAAGACCTCCTTTCTTCTCTTTTTATAAGGGCTTTGTATATGGTAAAATTACCAAAATATGAAGTTTTAACACTATCAATTACAATATTGTGTTAATTCAAAAAAACAACCTTTATATTTATTTTATAACTACAGAGCCAATTGATATTCTGTTCTTGACACCATGTGTAAACCTGTATAGTATACACTTTTCAAATATATCTCATTTTCAATATTTATATCAACTTTTCTTTGTTGTAGATCTGGTCTTTGGAACTTTGGATAAATTGAAATAGCAATGTTATGCATTGTCACAGGGCTGCATATGCTGTGATGAACAGGTATAATCAGAAAAGTGAACCAAACTTCAGGAACACACACATGTTGTTCGTGTAAAAATCAGTACCTGTATTGAAGAGCTGTATTTCACATGGCAGAGAAACCAGACATAAGTGAGAAGTGTTGTGAAACATTCACTATCCAGTAACTCACAAGCAGACATGGATATAACTATGGGAGACAGACCGCTCACAGCTAGTGAGTATGATGCAATATTTAATATTTTTGTAGCTTGTTCAAATGGTACAGAGAAGAGTATGAGAAGAAATACTGAAGAAAATGAAAATACCGGTGAAAGTGGAAAATCATTTACAGCTTCAAATGATTTACAGGAACACAAAGGAATTCATGCTGGAGGGAGAGCTTACAAGTGCAGCGTTTGTGACAAATATTTTATAAAACCATCCTGCCTGAAGAGACACATGCAAGTTCATACTGGGGAGAGACCATACAAGTGTAATGAGTGTGGTAAATCATTCACACAATCATCTGCCCTGCAAACACACATGAGTATTCACACTGGAGAGAAACTTTTCCAGTGCAGTGAGTGTGGTAAACTATTTTCACAAATGGGATACCTAAAGAAACATAGTAAATTTCATTCAGAAGAGAAACCTCACAAGTGTAGTGAGTGTGCTAAATCATTTAAAAGGTTTTGTGACTTAGAGAGACACATGAGGATTCATACTGGAGAGAGGCCATATAACTGTAGTGTGTGTGATAAATCATTTAAGATTCTAAATGAGGTGCAGGTACACATGAGGACTCACACTGGAGAGAAACCATACACATGTGTTCCATGTGGTAAATCTTTCACACAAACAGGTAGCATGCAGAGACACATGAAAATTCATACAGGAGAAAAACCTCACCAGTGTATTGTATGTGGTAAATCATTTACAGATTCAGGTGACTTGAACAGACATAGTAAAATCCATAAGAGACCTCATCAGTGTAGTGAGTGTGATAAATCATTTAAAATTTCAAGTGACTTGCAGAAACACATGAAGATTCATACTAAAAAGAGACCATACAAGTGTAATCAGTGTGATAAATCTTTCACCGAACCGTATCGCCTGCAGAGACACATGAGAGTTCATTCTGGAGAGAAGCCTTACACGTGCAATGTGTGTGATAAATATTTCTCCCAATCGGGCTCCCTGCAGACGCATATGAGAGTTCATACTGAAGAGAAACCATACCAGTGTACTGTGTGTGATAAATCATATAAGCATTCAAGTGACTTAAACAGACATAGCAATCTTCACTCTGCTGAGTAACCTCACATGTCTGAAGTGAGTGTGATAAATAATTAGCAGCTCCTACTTAGTCGGAGCTGCTATCAGTTTTTGCGCAGTTTCCGTCGCCGCAACCGGCATGTTTTGTATTGGCTATAACTTTTTTTTGAGAACTTGTATACATAACTTATTACTTATACTCCTGGGAATTTTTTTTGACATGTTCACATTCAAGCTCAAAGGTCAAGGTCACGAGTTCTGAAATCGCTAAAAAAAATTCCTTTTAACACGATAACTTGAAAAATATTTGTGTAATAGGCTCTTCTTTGATGTATATCAACTATGAAGAGAGGCCAAGATTTAAAAAGGTTTTTGCTAAGGTCCGTCAAAGGTCAAGGTCACAACGAGGTCACGACTTAAGCATGCTTTTACCAAAATATTTTATTTCAACTATTAACACTTTGAATCATTATATGCTTGTTATGTACAATGAAGGGGTGATCATTGATTGTGTGACCTTGAAAATCAAAGGTCATGGTCACAAGATATGGTCAAGGTCATCAATTCTGAAATCACTAAATAACTTTTTTCCAAGAAGGTATCAACACCTCATATACATAGCTTCTTTCTTCAACACCTGGTGAATGATTTTGACATGTTCACATTCAAGGTCAAAGGTCATGAGTCCTGAAACTACAACAATCCTTGTAAACATGATAACTTCAAACTGATTTTGTGCTATCAGACTCTTATTTGGGATATATGAACTATGGAGAAAGACTAAGATTTGAAAAGGTTTTCGCTAAAATCTGTCAAAGGTCAAGATCACAGCTAGGTCACAACTTAAACATGCTTTTGTGAATATGCCGTATTTTAACTTTGAACACTTTGAGTCATTGCATGATTGTTACACACGATGAAAGTGATCATTGATGGTGTGACCTTGAAGGTCAAGGTCAAGGTCATGATCAAATTTTGAAAAAAGAAATAGGTTTTAAGAACAAACTTGTGAAGGGGGCGGGATAGCACAGTGGTTAGCGCGTTCAGCTTCGGATCAAGAGGTCCGGGGTTCAAATCCCGCCAGGGGCACGGCAACTTTGTCTGCAGTAGAGAACTGTTCTACACGCAGTAAGGTTTGGGTGCAATGCTACACTGAATTTCAGCGTAGTACCACCCATGGTACCACCACAAGGCATAGCCACATGGCATTTCGGGCTTTCTTCCTGCCATAATACTAGCAGCCGCGGTATAAGTGAAATAATCTTGAAAGCAGCGTTAAACCCTAACTCACCTCACCTCACCCAAACTTGTGAAAAGTGACCCCAGTCATGATAAGTAATAACTCGAATAATGAAAACAATTTTGTTGAAAAGAATTCCCATTTTATTGATGCTGAAGAGAAGGCGGAACAGGGAAAGGCGAGACCCTAAGTTTCGGAGCTGCTCTGCTTTTGCTGTGTCCCGCAAACGCTCATCTAGTTTCAAATGACTTTCAGAAACAAATGAGAATTCACAAAGTAGAGTTCACACTGGAGGGAGACAACTCGTGTGTGTGTGGGATTCTATGGAGGTCCACAGGGGCTGAAACTTAAAACCTTAGAAAGATGGAATCATTTTGATTGATTCTTTAGCCAATACATACAGACATTGCAGACTTGGATATTTTCAACTGCAGATTTGGGTCACTAAATTTCATCATCTTCTCCTGATTCTAAACCTCTTTTCTTCTTTTCAACCTGAAATTTAACAAATTCAACCAATCACAGTTTAATTTAATTCAGACATTGAAGCAGACTGGTGACACTTCTCTCATATTTTGCTGTGCAGTACTCAGATCAAGAATGCTGCATGGTGAGAGTGACACCTTAATCTGATTTGAATGAGATTGCCCTCAAACTACTTCTGGCAAAATTTAATTTCCGACCTTATGTAATGAATTATTTAAAGCTTTATTAGTATCTGACTATCCTTCCATCCCTCTCTTAACTTTTAGTTTCAGTGGGATTGGGTCTAAATTTCTTTATTTTTGTTGTTGATTTTAATATACACTGTAGGAAGAAAAGTGCATTCTGGTTTGTGTAGCAGCATCCAGAGTATGATGTGAGAGCTGTTGCTTGTCAATGATAGATTGTTGAAACTGATGGTCTCCCAGTTCTGTACATAATGTCTGTGTGTGATTTTATGGTTGGTATTGTATTTTGGTTGATGGATCAGTAAACTTTTTGAACCTCATTTATTCTTCTCATTTGTAGCTCACCAGGCCTGAATGGCCAGATGGGCTTACATGCATCCGTGGTCCATTAGTCTGCAAACATTTTGTGAAGTACCTTATCAAGACCACAGATGCCCAATCTACATGTCCCTACTTTTCCTTATTTAGTTGAAATCTTGAGTACAGACTCTTCTGTCAATAAGCATTTTATTAAAAGTGTAGGTTTGGTGACTCAGTGGTCAAGTATAAAGGCAACAACTGTCACACAAAGACCCTAATTTGCCTCAGATGCTACAGTCCTGAAAGCTATTTTCATTTTTCTTTGCCAGTACATAAAGACTCGGAAAGCTGAAATGTTATGTACAACTTAGACTTCTGGAAAAATAGAATTGTCAAACTTCTATAGTGTCATTTTACAGCCTAATGAGCTATCAAGCCCATGACAACTCTGAGAAAGTGTTACATTACTACATTGAGAAGTGTCTGTCATCAAACTTCCAGCAGGTGCACTCAATGAGAGTCAAACATTGCTTTTAACAGTCGGATGTTAGGTCCACTTGGCACAGTACAAGAACATGAACAAGAGGTGGTGGGTTTGATGCTGTGAAATCATAAAATGATGCTTCAATGGTTCAACATTCTTACAGTGATAATGTTTTAAAGCATTAAAGTGTTAAATAACATCATAAACAAAATGCTGTTTTGATACTTTTGACATTTGAACATGTGAATGATTTGATACTGTAACATCATAAATTGATCATTTGATTTTATTCCACCAACAAAGTGATATCTATTCTATATCTAATTCCATGGAAAAGATGAAAGTTTTTGTTATACTATGACATTTCCATGCTATGAGGGGGCGGGATAGCACAGTCGTTAGCGCATTTGACTTCGGATCAAGGTTCTACATCAGTGAAGTCGGGTGCAATGCTACACTGAATTTCAGAGTAGTACCACCCATGGTTGGCTAGTTTCAGCCGGTGCTCGCAGGTTTCACTGCAATGTATAGCCACATGGCATTGCAGGCTTTCCTCCAGCCATAATACTAGCAGCCGTGATATTAGTGAAATAATCTTGAAAGCTGCTTTAAGTTTAAACCCCAATTCACCTCACCTTCATGCTATGAAACCATTTAGATGAAGAGGTGTTGATACCATAACACCATACACACAAAATGATACGTTGCTGTGACGTAATCAAGATGATCTGTATATTATTGTAAATGTTAAAATGCTTTGACATTCTAAAGCAAAGAGGTATCTGTGCTTTGAAACCATAAATTTAAAGAGTTTACATTGGTAGACAATCATAAAAAGCCTTGTCACGAAAACAAGTGAGATTTCAATGGAATAATACAGTTTTTTTTATGTTATGACGCCATAAAACTGAAGCAGTTTAGATGATATGACAGAATAGTGAAGATTAAAAGGTTTTGATGCAACGAAAACACAAACATGCAGGTGATTTTATGCCTTAAAATCACAAACATTAAGATACTATGATGCAATGACATTACAAACATTTTAAGATTTGTTACTAGGACTGACACAAAATGAAGATGCATTGATGCTGTGACATTACAAACATGAATACGTCCTGATGCAATAACATAACAACAATAACATGAAGATAAATTAATACTGTGACGCTACAAACATGAAGCTGCTTTATTGCTATGATATCAAAAACATGAAGATGCTTTATTGCTGTAACCATGATACCATTACAAACATGTAGATGTTTTGATGCTGTGACATGAAAGGGATTTGATGCTGTGTCATTACTATAAACATGTTTACTTTTTGTTTAGATGGTACGGCATTACAAATATGAATATTCTTTGATGCAATAGCATTGCAAACATGACGACAATAAGATCATTTGACACTTCAAACATGTAGTAATTAGATGATATGCTATAACAAACGAAAAGATGATTTGATGATATGCTATAACAAACGTGAAGATGATTTGATGCTATGACATCACAAACAAGAAAATGATTAGATGCTGTGTCTTTACGAACAAAAGGATTAGATGCTGTGTCATTACAAACATGAAATGATTTGATGCTATGGCATCACAAACAAGACAATGAGTTGATGCTGTGTCATTACAAACAAAAGGATTAGATGCTGTGTCACTACAAACATTAAAATGCTTTGATGTTGTAGCATTACAAACATGGAGATGCTTTGATGTTATGTCATTGCATACATGAAGCTAACTTTGCTGTTATAACGTTACAAACATAAAGATGAAATGATGCTATAACATCACAAACAACTCAAATTTGCCATTTATTATTTAATATTTATTATTTATTTATTACAGTTTATTAGTTTGTTAGGGGCTAATTAAACTATCTCATTACACGACCTGATAAACCGTATTCATATAAAAGGATTATCCGTGTATGAAGAAAATAGTGGATATACAAAGCGACAATTTTGTTAAATCCTTCAATGTGAGAGGTCAATCTGAAGGTCTCATGCGATGTTTAGTATTCATGCAGACAGTAAGACAGCTGACCATTCCATCATTGTACCATATTTAAAACTCTAAAACCCGCTTGAAATGCGAATACCTTAAATGGTCGACTGATAGGAAATGGGCTCATATGACTCAATCGAACCATGTATTAGAACTCTTTTTATTGATTCATGAGTATTAATTAGCCTTTGGCAACAATGACTTACCTTTTCGCGAGAGCACTATTTTCAGTAAATCTTGTGTATAGGCTTCCTGGTCACTGAAGATTATAAATTGCAGATTGTGTGACTCTGTGGCCGTCCGTGATAATATCATGTTGATCTATGATAATGTGCCAATACATTTTATTATAATCATTTTCATTTTCATTAATAAAACCATCTACCAGCATCAACTTGTATGTTTAAATAATTAATCCTAATTTGAAAGACACAGAGTAATTATGTAATTGTATCAGTATGCAATCATAAATAAACAAAGATGCAAAGAAACCGTTATGAATGTTTACCTCATTAGACCTGAAAGACATGGCATGGCGCCCGGCGTCCATCCGTCCATCTGTAAACTGTTCATTGTTTCTACTTCTTCTCCATAACCAGTAACTCTAGAGAGCTGAAATTTTATATACAGACTCCTCGGCCAATACGTATTCTAAATTGTAGATTTCATGATCATGTGACCCCAAATGTAGGTCACAGGAGTCATGACATAAAAACCTAAGGGTCTATAGAAAGCAGAAATGTTAATTACCAATTCCTTGGGCAGTAGGGATACCACATAGTCGATTTGGTGACCCGTGACCCCATATATGACCTAAAAACCTATTTTCATTTTCTTTTCCAGTCGGAAAAGTTGTAGAAAAAAGCTGAGAACAAATTATTTCGTTTTTTGCTAGTTCAAACAATACAAAAAATAATGAGCTACATAGCCCATGCCTCTATTTTATAACAATAAAAATTCACTAACGTACTGAAAACAAAACGGATGCAGCATAGTTGTAGAAGTTTGTTGCTATTTCCAGGTCAGTGGTTTGGCAGCCAGTGTAGGATATTTAAAAAGCATTTCCCAAATATTGATACTGATAGATGTATGGGAATTAGCTTTCTGAAAGCTGACATGATTAAATGATTTTATTGGACATTTTATCATAGTTAATTATTAAAGAGGCGCCCCACTTTAAATTGTGCCCTTCAAATTCTCGATGTCGAGGAATGAAACAATAACAGTACTAGTTATTCAAAGGATGCTTACATTATTCAATGTTTATCTTTCGGGTTGGAAAGGGGGCATAATTTGTGTTCTTTTATTTTACTATTTAGACTTTTATAAGTCATTTAAGGTATGTTGACAGTTTTTCCCTTTAGAATTTTATTTTGGATATTGATCATTTATATAGACCATGAATAATGCAAATCATTTCAGGCTACATAGTTAATATATTTTGATCTGTTAATTGGTTTTATAGTGCGCCCTTTTCTATTATTTCCTTTCCTAAACGTAAATAGCTAGACAACTAAAATATATGATATCAGTGATATCGAGACATGTGAAACAGATAAAGTATGAGGAAACTGTGAAGTATATTACATCGCTAATGATGGGACTCTATAAACAATAACTATACATCTGAAAATGGATTTCCTCATACATACATACATATATATATATATGCTTGTTTTCATCAATATGTTCATCCAAATCACTTGTGTAGTAGTTCCATTGTGTGATAATGAGTTAAAGATAACCCAGTGCAATACCCCAACAACAGTGATTATCACGCAGTTTGAAAACACTGTACATTTAAAGGCGAATACCATAAGGCGAATACCATGTAACCAGGGACCTTATATACATATATATGTCTATAAGGGTCCCTGATATAACTAATGTCGGAACATGTCGAAAGTGTGGGTCGTATTCTAATGTAGTTAGAATAAGGCCCGGTCTAATTGTAACAGCCGGACATCTTAGCGATGAACATAGGACATGGGAGGCAACTCTGATTAACTGCAGAGCTAAAGGAGGGAAATTATAAATTCACAAAAACAGTAGATTATTAAGAGAAATGTTCAATGAACAGTAACAGACTCAGAGGTAAAAATGTTTCTTTTGTGAATATTTAATGATAGTGTGTTGTGAGACATTTGCTTCACACTCGGATTATTTCTTTGTTACTGGAAGCAACAATTAAGTTTATTTCATGTCCGGTTTTCGATCAACAGTTCACCAGAGGCGTGTTCAGGATCGCGAGTACTCGTTTGGCGTGTACGAGCGTACCCGTGAACATGTCCTGAACGGAAAATTAGGTTGCGATTACTTCCCGAGATAATTTCAGAATATCATCACCATTTTGGAAAATATAGGTGCCTTGCAAATAGCAATCGACCAAATTTTAATTGAGGGGGTAATAAAAGAAAGAAAAATGAAGTAGGGGAACTTTGTGACACGCGACTCCATCTTGGATCGTAATTACTGGCTTAGGGAGACTGCTCCAAAGTGTTCACTCGTGTATTCGCGAGTACGAGCGAACTGAACACGTCTCAGTACTGCAATAGTACTCAGTTTTTGTATTGCGATATTTATTGTTAAACTGTAATGTATTGCAATACGTATCACAATATATATTTCAAGATCCTCTGACAATAAAATATTTCTCTAGAAACCATTTTAACGAGTGCCATTGATATTGCAACATTCTAAATGAACTTTACATTCAACTTTTATACTTCTTTTTGCAGTTTAAACATGACGCATTTGATAATATGACTTTCAGATGTTAAAAAAAGTCCATCACACATTCTAGCACTTCAAAATAATTTTCTTAACACGAATTAAGCCAGTAAATTTACAAGATAAATGAATAAATTTGACTTAATATTTGTTGGTGCAACATATTGTGATATGAAAATCGTTTTGCAATACGTCTATTGCACAACTCTGTATTGCAATATATTGGTATTGCAATAATATTGCACAGCCTTAGTTACTACTGGCCTTATTAGCATGTGTCTTTTCTTTTTGAATGCCTATTTTTTCATTAAAAAGAAGAAGCAAAAATCATTAGCGATATCATTGTTAATTTTAATCAAACCTTGACAGATAACCTAATATGTATCATGTATTTATTTCATATTTCAATCTTTATTTAGGTGAGTGTGATGAAATATATACAGCTGAACAGAAGAATATGATGAGTAAGACTGAAGAAAATGAAAACACTATCATGAGTGGAAAATCATTTGCAGCTTCAAATGATTTACAGGAACACAAAGGAATTCATACCGAAGTGGGAGCTAACAAGTGCAGTGTTTGTGACAAATATTTTATAAAATCATCCGACCTGAAGAGACACATGCAAGTTCATACTGGGGAGAGACCATGCAAGTGTAATGAGTGTGGTAAATCATTCACACAATCATCTAACCTGCAAACACACATGAGTATTCACACTGGAGAGAAACCTTTCCAGTGCAGTGAGTGTGGTAAACTATTTTCACAAATGGGAAACTTAAAGAAACATAGTAAATTTCATTCAGAGGAGAAACCTCACAAGTGTAGTGAGTGTGCTAAATCATTTAGATTTGTATTTGATTTGAAGAGACACATGAGGATTCATACTGGAGAGAGACCATATAACTGTAGTGTGTGTGATAAATCATTTAAAAGTGTAACTGAAGTGCAGAAACACATGAGGACTCACACTGGAGAGAAACCATACACATGTGTTCCATGTGGTAAATCTTTCACACAAGCAAATACCCTACAGAGACACATGAGAATTCATACAGGAGAAAAACCTCACCAGTGTAGTTTATGTGGGAAATCATTTACAAATTCAGGTGACTTGAACAGACATAGTAAACTCCATGAGAGACCTCATCAGTGTAGTGAGTGTGATAAATCATTTAAAATTTCAAGTGACTTGCAGAAACACATGAAGATTCATACTGAAAAGAGACCATACAAGTGTAATCAGTGTGATAAATCTTTCACTGAATCATGTGCCCTGCAGAGACACATGAGAGTTCATACTGGAGAGAAGCCTTACAAGTGCAATGTGTGTGATAAATATTTCACCCAATCAGGCTCCTTGCAGAGGCATATGAGAACTCATAGTGAAGAGAAACCATACCAGTGTAATGTGTGTGGTAATTCGTACAAGCATGCAAGTGACTTAAACAGACATAGTAATCTTCACTCTGGGGAGTAACCTCACATGTCTGCAGTGAGTGTGATAAATAATTTCAGATGACTTCCAGAAACATGAGAATTCATACTGAAGAGTACAAGTGTAGTGTGTGTGCTAAATCTTTTGACATTTCTTTGACTTGCAGACACAGAGTAGAGTTCACACTGGAGGGAGACAACTCTTGTTTGTCTGATTCTGTGGCCCGTCAACATGGAGCCAAGACTAAAAACCTTAGAAAGATGGAATCATTTTTATTGATTTTTCAGCCACTACGAATAATATATATTGCAGACTTGGATTGTTTTCAATTGCAGACATGGGTTACTAATTTGATCATATTCTCCAGAGTCTAAAACGGTTTCTTATTTTCATCCTGAAATTTTGCTCACAGCCTTCATGCCCATACATTGTGGGTTTGCTTACAGCCTTCATGCCCATACATTGTGGGTTTGCTTACAGCCTTCATGCCCAGACATTGTGGGTTTGCTTACAATCTGAAAGTTGCTGTGCTGTTGATCTGAGTTTTACTTTGTGGAGTTCATGTCTGATCTTCCTTCAATTCAACCAATCACAGTTTAGTGTAATTCAGACATTGAAGCAGACAGGTAATATTCTAGTCTCCTCATGGAGCACTATACTCAGATCAAGAATGCTGCATTGTGAGAATGTTACATTAATCTGATTTATTTGAGATTGCCCTTTGAAACTACTTCTGGAAAATTGTAATTTCTGACCGTATGTAATGAATGAATTATTTTAAAGTCTCATTCGCTTCAGTGGCATTGATTCTAACGTTCTTTATTTTGTTTTTGATTCTAATATGAAACACTGTAGGAAGAAAAAGTGTGTTCAAGTTGTATGGAGCAGCATCGTGAGTATGATGTGAGCAGTGCAATGAAGAAAAGTTGTTTGTCAACCATACATTGTTGAACATTATGTTCTCACATATGACTGTGTGTGTGATAACAAGGCTGGTATTGTCAAAAATTTTTATTTTGGTTGATGGATCAGTAAACTATTGGAACCTCATTTATTGTTTGGCTTAGAAACTATAGTTTTGGTGACTCAGTGGTCTAATATAGATGAGTTGATACAATAACACCATACACAAAAGTGACATGACGTAATAAAGATGACATCTCAATATAAAACAAATTATTTTAAAATGCTTTGACATCCCAACCTGAAGAGGTCTTCATTTTTAGCTCATCAGGCCTGAAAAGCCCGATGGGCTTATGGCATGGGATGGCGTCCGTCCGTAAACTTTTCGCTTTTTCGACTTCTTCTCCAGAACCACTGGGTCTAGGTAGCTGAAATTTTGTATACAGACTCCTTGGGCAATGGGGATTCTAAATTGTAGATTTAGTGATCCAGTGACCCCAAATAAGGGCCTCACAGGCCATAACCTAAAAACCTATTTTCATCTTCTTCTCCAGAACGAAAAGACCTAGAAGACTGAAATGTTGTGTAAAGAGTCTTTAACCAATGGAGATTCTAAATTGTAGATTTGGTGACCCTGTGGTCCCAAATAAAGGCTTCACAGGCCATTACCTAAAATCATGTTTTCATCAGTTTCTCCAGAACAAAAAGACCTAGAAGGCTGTAATATTGTGTGCCAATTCTTTAGCCAATGGGGATTCTAACTTGTAAATTTGGTGACCCTGTGACCCCAAATATGGGCCACAGCCTAGAAAAACCTTTGAAGTTGAATTTTGAACTGATATTTTATGTGCACTTCAATCAAATTTTCCCTAATAAAATACCTGAGAGAGAGTCATCTCATCTTTTAGATATGTGAGTCCTTACTTGGGTTTGAGAAATGCAGAATTGAGAAAAAAAGTAACTTTGCAGTTAATCTTATTCAGTAGGAATGTGAAATATATGTCGACTTAAGATTACAATCTACATTGTGGACATGTTTCTCAAATTGATGTAATCAATGTGAAATGAGAACTATTGAATAGCCTATGAACTGAATATTGTGACAAGCCACAAAGGAATAAATTGAAGAGGAGTTAAGAATTCTTTTATTTTACATGAGATATGTGAACTGCATATGACTGGTGATGAAATGATAAGATAAGACTATTTTCATTTTCTTCTCCAGAACAAAAAGACCTTGAAGGCTGTCATGTTGTGTAAAGAGTCTTTAGCCAATGGAGATTCTAAATTGTAGAATTGGTGACCCTGTGGCCCAAAATAAGGGCCTCACAGGCCATTACCTAAAATCCTGTTTTCATCTGTTTCTCTGAAACAAAAAGACCTAGAAGGCTGTAATATTGTGTGCAAACTCTTTAGCCAATGGGGATTCTAACTTGTAAATTTGGATGAAAAGGCTAAGAACCGATAAAATTGTGCAAAGATTATTTAGCCAAGGTGATTCTAAATTGTACTATGTACCATGAGATTCATCACATTGCCTGTTCTCTCTAAGCCTTATACAGTTAGATCAGTGATGCCAGTGTTTTGTGCAAGGCAGAGGCTATTACATAATTTGGCTGTAAAAGCACAGCTGGCTTGTAACCAGAGCCAAGGGGTCAGCTTATTGCATAATCTCCTGTGTGTTGACCTTGCTGAGTGCTCTCTCTCACTTTCAAGACGAAGATTTGTCAGGGCTAGGGATTATGCATTATATTGAGACAATATGTTTCTGTCTTCATCATCAAACAATATAAACCCTGATGAGCTACAGAGCCCATGGCTCTATTTTTGAAACCTTGAAGTGAAAGAGTTTACAATGCTAAAAAATCATAAAGAGACTTTGGTGTTATGTCACAAAAACATGTGAGTTTCCAATGTTTTGGAATAATAAGGATGAGGTTTTGATGTTATGACACTATAAATTCAAGCAGTTTGGGTGCTATGACATCATAATGAAGTTTTCATGTTAAGAAAACACAAACATGAAGATGCTTAATGCTATGACATTACTGATATGAAGATGTATTGATGCAATGACATTACAAACCTGAATGTTTTGATGTTATGACATTGTTGCACTTTAAATTCATAACATCTTAATCATGAGGGTATGATCAGATATGACATTTTGATGATATGACACAAAAAAGAGTCACTGGCTCTGTAGCTCATCTGGCATTATATAGGCTACATTAACTAATTAAAAATGTCAACTTTTAGGTGAGAGGAAGCACTTTGAATGGAGAAGATGAAATAGGTCTTAAGGTCCTTACCCCTCTGACCTATCTTTTAGGCAAGAGATAAAATCCCCTACAAATAAAGACACAATTGAAGATTTAACTCATCACTGTTGTTTATTACCTCCCTTTGAAGAGCCATAAAATCTCAAGATGAAAAAAGCTTCTCAGGTCATGACTTCTGTGACCTATACACGTTTCTATTTGAAGCTATGGTTAGAGTTATCCCCCTTTCTTACTAGAGGCGCTAGGGTCGTCCGCCATTGAGGTGCTGAATGCTAGCTTGTTTATGCTGTAGCGTAAACACCCACATTGTATGGAAATCCACAAAAAGAGTTATATAAAACATGATTAAATGATCAAATTACCTTGCACTGTTTGAGTGTATGAAAAAGCTGTCGAATTTGATTCATTTGAAGATTTTATTTATTGAAATAACGTATATTTCTTAATTTAAATCATGTCAAATTAGCCTACTGTACCAGAAATTCAACACTGAACACTTACAACACAAACTATTACAATGACATCCTGAAATAAATGTCAATATATTTATTAAAAAACCTACCCTTTTATGAAGAAAGTAATTTTGAGCTTATTACAATTATTTATATGAAAGAAAAATACATCAATTAACCCTCTTGGTTCCCGACCGTTGACCCTAAAAGATTTTGATAATCGCCCTATTTGCGACACTTGTCGCATGACTTCCCGCATATTAACATTTTGCTACGCATATACAAATTGTACATGGAATTAAAGATAATTATTTTCTCTTTACGATTATAAAAACAGAATAAATATACACAACTTTGTTCAGAAGATATCAAAAGGAAGGCACCCGTAGTACTTTGAGATTTTTGGGGAGAAACCGCACTTTCTGTCTAATCACTTGCTGCATCTTTATTTTTCGGTCCGCATAAGAAATTAGGCCTGTAGGCCTACATGGATCTGAAGACAACTGTTTAGTATTTGCGATATAGAAAAACGATAAAAAGTAACTTAAAATTCAAGAGTAATAAGTAATTATATGTTTATGCTTGATCGCCTTTTTTGAAAGAAATGTTTTACGTTTTAGCTTGACGAATATCCGAAACAACACCTACATTTCGAGAGCTTGCTTTGAATTACCTTCCAGTTAAAATTTTGAATATAGCCTACAGCTAGTGTCGGGAAATATAAGAGGAAATTTATAGGATTTGTCTATGATAGTTTCAACTAAATGCATGAGGATGAGTCAACCCCATCATAGATCCGAAATATATATATCTGACATTTTAGCCATCATACCCGTACAAAGTTATGACAAAGAGTTTATTCATAATATACTTAACTTGCATTAACTATAATATACACATACAGAAAGTTTAAATTGATGATATATGTCATTAGTCGATACCATGTCGCAATGAAAAGGCCTACCTTTTAAAGTAGCTTTATAACCTGTTAAATACGGAACATGCTTTAATACTAAAACATGTTTTCTGTTGACAGTAAATGTGCCTGGTTCGCCTATGTCATAAAAAAGCAAAAACGTTGCATCGTGTTCGTAATGAACGTCTACAGCCCAATAGTGTATGTGACAATATTAATCAAGAATATCATTGAGATCAACTTTTCTTTTTTCATTTTAAAGGATTTAACTCCAGGAGCAAGAGAAGCAATACATACCCCATACAATGCAAGATATATAATTCACGATTCAGAATGAAAAACAGTAACATCACGTCTACAGAAACAACACAAATAAATGTTTAATTTTTAAACATTATCTAATCATGTTTTATAGGGTATAGAAATGGACGGTCAACCTTTTTAAAAGTTATTATGTCCTACAGCAATGATGCGTCAATAAATTAAAGTCAAAGAGAATGCACAATATCGACATTTAAATCAATTTTCACATTTCATAAAATTTCAATTTAATGCCAAACGCTCTGTCCAACAACTTGAGAGGTATTCAGATAGGCTATTGCAGCTTGTTTACCAATCCACTTAGTGAAATAAATATGTTTCAACCAAAACCATTTTGAAATAGCAATTTCTGCACCTTGTGTATATGTTTGGACAGACATTAAATTATAAGCATCCGTATGAATGATATAGTGTTTACCTCTTTACAATTTTACATGTATTTGCCAAAATACATTAAAAATAGACTTTATTTTACAGTAGTATTTTTTAAAACTCTTTTGAAAATTCTCTTTCATTTGTTTTATCTGGGTAGTTTAAATTAGTTCGTCGTTTCGACACACTTTTGTGCTTGGTTCAAACAAACATGTCATCGGGGAAACAAAATATTTCCTTTGACCATGGTGCTGTGACTCTGTTTCTCTGTTGACTATTCTTGATATTATTCGGGAAACAATCTTTTTTAATGTTCATTAATAATCTTGGCCTATATCCACAGGAATATTGCTTCTCGATATTAACGTAGAAACATATAAAACTTATTAAGGCCAACATGGAACTAATCTTGTTTTTATAGCGCTCTAAGCGCTTAAATAAAAAAAAACCAATAACTTAATTTCACTTTTAATGAATTAAACACTTTTAGTCCTTTTTAATATATAAAAGCAGGATATCGTGTTTATTTATGCAATCTCTGTCAGTCGGATTAGGCGAGCGAGTGTGACGTTACCGCTTTCAGCAAGCTGACGTTTCAGCACCTTAATGGCGGACAGTCACGTGACACCAAGATGGCGGCGCCCATGACTTTGGAAATAGAAACGTCTATATTTGGGGTCATAGGATCACGAAGTCTACAATTTAGAATCCCAATGGGCCAAGGAGTCTGTACATGAAATTTCAAGTCTCTGGGGTCAGTGATTTTTGAGAAGATGAAAATAGGTTTTAAGGCCATGACCTCTGTACCACGTGACCTTTATTTTGGGTCGCAGGGTCACGAAATCTACAATTTAGAATCCCCATTGGCCAATGAGTCTGTACACAACTTTTCAGCTCCCTAAACCAAGTAGTTCTGGAGGAGAAGACGAAAATGTGAAAAGTTTACAGACGGATGGACGGACGGACACCGGATGCCATACCATGCCATAAGCACATCGGGCCTTTCAAAATGTCTTAAATTTGGATGATTTGATACTGTTACATCATTAAGTGATTTTGATTTTATGACACATAGCAATGATAATGAAAAGATTAATGTGTTTTTAAAGGCGTTGTAGCACGTTTTTTCGCTCAAATAAGTCGATGAAATGTATTTGAAAAATAATGTCACCAATAGTAAAACAACCTTCTCTCTTAGGAAAACCAAGTTACAAATGAGTGTACATGGTTCCGTAAAGCCATGGGAAATTATTTTTGTCATTCGAAATAATAAAATGTGTTCACAATAAAATCGCCGCAATGCAATCTTTGCTCTATACGCAACACCGTTATCACCACTGCGGATAATTGGTTTGTGTAATAAGATGTTTTACCATCTAAAGTAATAAAAATAAAATGTCATAAACTATCATTATAAATGGCAAATTTGAAAAAATAAAATTTGAAAACAAAACGTGCTACAGCGCCTTTAATACTATGACATTTTACAGATGATGTTTAAATGCTATGGACCAACTGGGATGAAGAGGTGTTGATACATTGACATCATACACAAAATGACATTTTGATGCTATGACGTAATAAAGATGAGGTCTCAATATTATTGTATCATTTAGATGATGTTTCAATGCTATGACGTTATAACTAGAAGAGGTATTGATCGTATGAAATCAAAGAGAATAAAAAAAGGATTGCGATGCTTTAATCATCAACATAAAGAGATTTTGAAGTTATGACAAAAAAACAACTGACATTTTAATGATATAGAATCACAATGACTTTAATAATGACTTATTGTTATAACATAACAAACATGTATATGCTTTGATACTATGACATTTCAAACTTGAAGATGCTTTGATGCTATGACATTACAAATATGAAGATAGTTTGATGCTATGGCATTACAAACATGAAGATGCTTTGATGCTATGAAATTACAAACTTGAAGATGCTTTGATGCTATGACATTACAAACATGAAGATGCTTTGATGATATGAAATTACAAACTTGAAGATGCTTTGATGCTATGACAATACAAACTAAAGATAAATTGATGCTATGACATTACAAACATAAAGATAAATTGATGCTATGACATTACAAACATGAAGCTGATTTGATGCTGTGACATTACAAACAAAAAAATGAATTGATGATATAACATTACAAACATGAAGATGCGTTGATTCTATGACATTACTAACATGTATATATTGGATGCTGTAAATAGTGGATATAATATGAGTGTCCATGCCATGCTATGTTTACGAAACGAGTGCCCGAATATTAGTATTTCCCGAGCGAGAGCGAGGAATATACCGATATTCATGCACGAGTGTCGTAAACATAGTATGGCATAGACGTCTGTTTATTACCGAAGTCTTGAAATTAATGAAAACACGCTAAAATCAACTTTCAACCATAGGCTGGCGACCCGCCGTCGTGCATTTATAGAGGATATTATATGAGTGTATATGTCATACTATGTTTACGACACGAGTGCCTGAATATTAGTATTTCCCGAGCGAGAGCGAGGGATATACCGATATCCAGACACGAGTGTCGTAAACACAGTATGACATAGACACGAAAATAATATTCTGTTTATTACCGAAGTCGTGAAATTAATGAAAACACGCTAAAGAAAACATCTCTAGATATTTTGAAGAGTTATCAAACGTTATTCAAAGACACAATTTGCAAAATTCTCCACATGCCATCTTCAACATCGATGAAAAGGGACTGTCAACTGATGTAGCTCCTCCGAAAATCGTCGCCGGTACTAATTGTAAACCTCAAAATATTACATCTTGAAAGTCAAAAATAGTCACGATGATTGCTGCTGTCAACGCAGCTGGGGGAAACGTTCCTCCGTATTTTGTTTTCCCCGGTCACTGTATGAGAGATGAACTTTTAACAGGGTCTACACCTGGTTCTAGTGGAACTGTATCGTAAACAGGGTGGTCAAATAATAGAAGTATTCAACACGTACATGAAAACCTATCTAGAACGACACTTGCCATCACGTAGCGCCGACTCTCCAGTTCTGATACTGTATGACGGACATAAGAGTCATGTGTCTCTTGGACTTATAGAATGGGCACGAGAAAATCACATCGTTTTGTTTGTTCTTCCTCCTCATACCAGTCACCATCTTACAACCACTTGACATTGGATGTTACGGGCCTTTTGAAACAACTTGGATACGGTCATGTCATTCATTCTTAAGAGAAAACTCTGGGAAAGCTATCGGGAAGCATGACATGTGCAGTATTGCGTGTAGAGTTTTTAACTCAACACTGACTCCAACAAACGTTCAGTCGTCTTTCAGGAAGTCAGGAATTTCCCCACTGAACCCGCAGGTGATTGACGACTTGATGGTAATGCCGGCACTTTCATTCACAAGACAGCCACCTCAAGACACGGGTACAAAAGATGCGCGGGAAAATGAAATACAGACGGAAGCACATTCAGCTTGTACCTTTTTGGAATCTCGGGGTGGGGATGTTTTAAAGAATGTGAAAACATACAAACCCAGAAATACACTCAGTAAAATGGTTGAAAAATTGAAAGCTATCACTGACCAAATAATCGTTGACAGGATAACTGAACACAACAAAACAACATCCAGAGAAAGTAGACAATGGCAACATGAACAAGAGAATCCAAAGGAAAGTAACTTGCACGTGGGAAAAAAAACAAAAGACCACGCCCCCACCTACAACATGCCTTGACAGTCTGTGGAAAATTCACGCCTGATGCCCTTCATCAGACTAACGCAATTACTTTCGTTAAATGGGCACAATGTGACAGATGTGGTCACTGGGTCCATCGATCTTGTGTATTGCACCACACTGAAAGTTGTTCGGACACATACGTTATTTTTCTGTCCACATTGTCCAGTTGAAGAGTGACATTTGACTATTTCATAAGCAGTGTAAATAACAACTTTGAATTTCGGAGTTATATTAATGTTCAACATGTTTGACTTTTACAATTTTATTAAACTCTTACGTGCGATAAGCAACATGACATTACGTGTTTGCCGTTTTGGATTATGTTAACAACGGAACACCGTACTTATTTGGTGCACAACGTTATCGCCGAAAACTGGTGACGTAATGCACAGGTCACTAAATATGGGGCATTCCAATCACGGCGGGTTTTCTCGGTCGATGACGGCGACAGAAAATTGAAAAAAATGAGTGAGTATTCTCATATTAACGTAGATTCACATGAATGAAACTTGTTTATGTTATGACAGCGCCATTAGAATTTTACCGCTAATCACTGTTACGTCGCCGAAAACAGGTGAAACTAGGATATAAAAGTATCCACACCCCTCTATACCAATAAGCTAAAGAAGCGGCACCCGCCATGTTGGATTCGTTTTCAAATCTCCGACTCGTTTACATTCAGGGTTTTTATCACAAATTATACACATATATGAAAATATATAATATAGGGCAAACGGTTTTGTGAAAGAAGTTTGCAAAATATTTGTTTTAATGTAAATCTTGGCGCACAGTTCAGAACATCTAGGACGCTCCAGAATATATAAAAATTAATGAATATAGAAAAAGAAACAATAATTGATTCAATGACTTAAAATATTGGTACTTTGAATGCGATTCTGGGGTTAAATATTGAGATTTTGATAATATGTCAAAATGACCTTGGTTCGGACAGTTCTCACCATGGTTCGGACATTTTACATTTTCTTTGTAAACACTTGCATCGTTTTAAATGACAGGGGAAAAACTAGAAAATATGTAGAAACATTACAGTTTCACATATGACAGCAAAATTCGAAAATGAGAAGTTTAGCGCTCAAAACCTTTTTTGCCCCAATGCCTGTTTCGTGTCTTCTTATATTAGAAAAATAGATTTAATCCAAGACAGGAAGTACACACAGACCAAAGCACATGGCCAAGGGTGATAACTCTGATTGCTTTTACGTAACTTTTGCCGCTAGGTGGTAAACATAGAGGGCAGTGTATATCACGTAACATCCTTCCTCTTTTGAAAGCTTAAACCTACACACTTTTGAAGCAAACAATTAAACGGTTAACTTTAACTCAAAATCAAGCAGAATAAACTAACTTGAAATTTACTCATGTAAAACACAAATATAATTGTCTCTGATCATTGTGAAGCATATGTGACTAGACTAGAAATGGTACTTGGAAGGATTGATTAAATGATTGTGACATGGACTTAAACTTATGAGACTTCATGATGTTGAACAGAGTTCATGATGGTTCATTTATCAAATGTAAAGTCTCTCAACCGGTTTGATAGTTCTCCCTGATCTGGTTTGGTAGGCTGGAGATTTGTCAGTGTCCACAACAGTAGGTGTCTTTCGTAACACCTTGTCACACAGCTTCACAGGCGTCTGCTGCTGTGCTGGTTCTGGAGTAGTCTTACTCATAGCTGGGCTTCTCGCTGACACCCTGGGTTTATGAGGAGTCTCAGGTGATGCCCTACGGGAAGGCACCGAGTTCCGAAGATGCTGTCGATTCCGACGATAAGTAGATCCCTTCTCATTGGTTACCTCGTAGGTTCTGCTCTTCAGCTGCTTAGTAACCGTTGCTTCTTTCCACTCACGTTGACCTCGTTGGATTGGTTGCATTCTGACGGTTGAACCTAGTGAGAGTGGTGGTAAGTCCTTCCGTCCCAGATGTTGAGTATCTACATTAGCCTTCTTCTCACTCATTCGTTCCCTCTCCTGCGACAGATTAGGATTGGTTGGTTGTAAGGCCGTCTGAGTTGTGGGAACTGTGGTCTTAGTCTTGCGTCCGAACAGTCTCTCTTCTGGGCTAGTGCAGAGATTTTCAGTTGGAGTGTTTCGCAGATTTAGAAGATCTATGTATGTGTCTTCACCGGAAGCCTTGCACTTTCTTATCATGTTCTTCACAATCCTCACTGCTGCTTCCGCCGCTCCATTTGCCTTCGAATTATCTGGACTGGATGTCACATGTTTGAATCAAAACACTTCACTGAAACGCTTGAACTGATGGCAGGTGTACTGTGGACCTCTGTCTGTCATGACCGTTTCTGGTATGCCATGACGCGCAAAGTGATGTTTCATCCTGGTAACCACTGCATCACCTGTCAGTTCAGGCAGGTAGTCCACCTCATAGAAGTTGCTGAAGTAGTCTACCGTTATGAGGTAGGTTCTCCCGTGGATGGAGAATAGGTCACTACCCACTTTTTCCCATGGGCGGTGAGGAATGTCGTGCATGTTGAGCGTCTCAGCTGGCTGTTTTGTCTGGTACATCGCACAAATGTCACAAGATTCAATATAATGACGTATTTCACTGGACATGCTTGGCCAGAAAACAAGAAGTCGTGCACGACGGAGACATGAATTTATGCCTAGATGGCCTGCGTGGAGTCTCTTCTTGATGTCACTTCGAAGAGGTGCAGGAATGAGAACAAGATCCTCTCTCAGGATGATTCCATCTTGCACTGTCAGTTCATCCTTGTAGGAGAAGTAAGGTTTGAGTGAGTCTTCAACATCAGCTCTGTTCTCAGGCCAACCCTTGACAATTGTTGCCTTCAGTGCCTGTAGAGACTTGTCAGCTTCTGTTGCACGTCGGATATCCTGGAGTCGGTTTTCCTGGATGGGACTGTACAGAAGATTATGAACATGTTCAACTGTGTCCAATTTCTCACTGGTTTCAGGTAGTGGTGCTCTTGAGAGTGTGTCAACAAGTTCAAGCTCCTTGCCTGCAGGCCTGGCTTGTATGATAGTGAGAAGTCATATTTCTGAGCACGTAGTAGCAGGTTTCGTAGTCTGTGTGGTGCCTTTGAAAGTGGATTCTGGACAATGGTGACCAAGGGCTTGTAATCGGTGACAACTTTCACCTCACGTCCAAAAGTGTATTGGTGGAATTTTTCCAATCCATAGACTACGGCGAGCATCTCTTTTTTAATTTGTGCATATCTTCGCTCTGTTTCTGTTAGTGATCTGCTGGCGAACGCTACGGGTTTGCCTTTCTGTAGAAGAGATGAACCAAGTCCGTATTCACTGGCGTCGTTTTAAAGAACGAGTTCGGTTTGTGGATCATAGTATGCCAACACAGGACTATTTGTCACTTTGAGTTTCACATACTGCCACGCTGACTCTTGAGCTTCGGACCAGTTCCAAGAAACATCTTTCTTGGTGAGATTGCGGAGAGGTTCTGTTGCCTCTGTGAGATTTTGAAGAAATCTCGCTAGGTAGTTTGTCATAGCAAGGAAACGTCGGAGTCCCTCTACGTTGGTTGGTCGTTCCATTTCTTGAATGGCTCTCACTTTCTCGGGATCCGTCTGGAGACCATCCTTGGAGATTCTGTGACCCATAAATGTCACTTCCTTGGTTCGAAGCTTCAGTTTGCTTCGATTCAACTTGATGCCTCTTTCAGCGCATCTTTGAAGAAATCTTTTAAGATTTTTGTCATGAGTTTCTTCATCCTTGCCATGTATCATTACATCATCGGCAATACACAGTATACCTGAAAGACCTTCGATGTTTTCAAACAGTTTTTTCTGAAAGATCTCAGACGAAACTGATCTACCAAAAGGAAGGCGTTTGAATCGGAAACGTGCGAAACATGTTTGGAAGGTAGTCATCACACTGGATTCTTCGTCCAGTTGAGCATGCCAATATCCTGACCGTAGGTCAGCTTTACTGAACACACGAGATTGGCCTAACTCATGAAGACAATCATCAAGGACGGGCAGGGTAAAATGTTCTCTGCATAAAGCTGTGTTGAGCGGCCTCGGGTCTAGACAGATCCTGATCTCACCAGACGACTTTTCGGTGATTGCCACTTGACTAACCCAAGGGGTGGGTTTGTCCACAGGTTCGATGACTCCCATCTTTGTGAGTCGGTCTAGTTCTTTCTTCACTTTTGGTCTTACAGCTATGGGAATATGCTTGTCGGGCATTACCTTCGGAACGATATTGGCACGGGTCTCAAAATGAACAGAACCCTGAAAAGTTCCTAGTTCATCGTCAAACACTGACGCATACTTGCCCACTATACATGTAGGACCGGACGTCGGACCTGAAACAGAGTAGATACGCTGTACCATATCGTTGTTGACACTGATAATGTCCAACTGTTCTATTGTTTTCAGGCCTAAAAGTGGCGTAAAGTCCTCCTTGACAACTATGAACTCAATCGAGTATTTCTTGTCAATTGCAGGATTGCGTACGGATAGTCTGGCTTTACCAAGACTATGGAGTTGTGTGTTGTTCCACATTTTGAGAACATGTTGGTCTGGTTTTATGTCAACTTGATCTACGAAGCGTGATGGGAGGATATTCACTGAACAACCTGTGTCAACTTGAAAAGTAACATCAATGTCCTTGACCTTCATGCGAACTTTAATGTCCTTATGTGAGGAGTCCATTGAGTTGACGGGTAAGTCGTTCACAATCTCGACGATTTTGATCCATTCTTCAGTGTCACTTTCATCACTGTCATCACACCGGACATTTCCAACTCTTGATTTCGATGAGTGTTGCAACTTTTTACTTGGACACACACTGGAGAAATGATTTCTTTTACCACACTTGTCACGGATTTACCCCATGCTTGACATGCAGATTTCGAATACTCATGGGATCTATCGCAGAATTTGCATCTTACTAAAGAGTCCTGTTTCTGTTCACTTCTGTGTGGTTTCTTTTGTTTACTGTAATTTTTCTTTCTCGTCATATCAACTTTGTTGATTGTCTCTCCTTCTGTCTTCAAGGCCGCACTATGATGAGATGCTTTCTCCGCTGCTTAGCATATGTCTATGGCTCGCTCCAAATTTAGACCTCTTTCTCTTAATAGAGATTGTTGAGTTTCTTTTGCGTTGATTCCGAGAACAATACGATCCCTAAGGATGGACGGACGACAGTTGTCATAGTAGTTGCACTTTTTCACTAATGTTGGTATTGCAGAGTGGAAATTTTCAAATGACTCTCCTTCACCACGAGAACGTTTATTAAAGATATACCTCTCGTAGGTTTCATTCGTTTCCCCTATTACAAACTTGTCAAATTGTGTAATAATGTCCTGAACAGTTCGTACTTGACCTTCTGGGGGAGGAGGGAACTGAAAATCATTGTAGATTTTCAGTGCAGAATCACCTAGTAGGCCTATATTATTGGAAAGGAATATTGACTCTTGTTTCTTAATCACTTTGTGTCATGAACAATGGACATAGATTAACGATACTGTGGCCTTTATATCGAGGTGTGTCCTCACGCCAATATGACGGAATCGCCGATTTAGACCAAGCTTTCAGACATGTGGTTTCAGGCCGTAATCAGATGTTAAATTACCGTGGCTGCATTGGTAGGAAAGAACAATGATTCTAGTTTCTAAAACACTTTATTTTGTGGGAAAAACGTGTTTTCCAGCTAGCGTAATTCTTAGTGGATGTGTATACTTGCGATGCTCTGCAGTTCTTTTCCACCTTGATCCCGACATTAAGTATATTAGTAATTATCCTAGGTCGTTCGTGCGTGTGTTATGGTTTGAGGCCATGTTGTTTTTAGTTGTCGATCATGAGCGTTTACTAGGAGCGTTCTGATTGGATAGGTCTTCTGATTGCTGGTCCAATCAGGGTTAGCCTTACTTTTCGATCCGGGTACTTCTTGTGGGACGGGTATATAAGGCGTAAGTTGTCATGTCTCAGTCAGTCCATGACCAGCTTCTGGTCACAGGTGAGACCTTAGTCACACCAACGTTCTGCATAAGAACGGACGTTCTGGAAAGAACGGAATTCCCCTTTCCCCCGTAATGTTTAGTTAGAGTTAACAATAAAGTATGAATTGGGGTAAATAGTTAGGTAAGTTTAGACGGGGTGGGTAGATTCAGTCGTCGCTAGCAGGTTGGGTCTATTCACCTTGTAAATATTAGAGACAGATTCGTATTAGGAGAAAGTAGGTCAGTAGGGTATAGTCGTTAGGGCAGCTTGGGACAATTCGGGATATAAGATTTACGTTAACGGACAATATAAGATAGAGTTTGATTTTAGGTTTACAAACTCTATGTCTGTGACAACATTTCTATAGTGTGTCGTTGCAGAGAAGGAGGTTTTTCTTCTGATATCATGATGAATATTTCATATCTTACGAGTTTCACTTGAGTGGAGAAGAGACTGATAGTGGCAGTTTGTAGTTTGGACGCATTCTTAACGTCATACACTAGTTACTTACGAATTAGTTGAGCTAGAAGTGCGTCGTATGAAGAGTTGTTGAATTTCTAGCTGGTAGCAGTGTACCTCGAGTTGATGTTCAGAGAATGATGTTCTGTACCCTCCAATAGTTGATATGTACGTCAGAGCATCAGGAAGCCCTGCCCTCTTGTATATTTGATCTTCTGCATTTATTGTTCTTACATAAGTGCTATTGTGAGAAATCAGCCTTGCATATTTGGTATTCTGCATTTAACGTATTGAGTGCTGCTGGGAGAAATCCGTCCTGTATATTTGATACTTACTACACGTCTACAAGATTCTAGTTTTAGAAACTATGGTAATATATTTTTGATCACTTGCATTTACTTGATGTTGCTGTTGATGAATATGTGTCATCTGTAACTCGAGTTATTCATCCCTGTGCTCTGGGTTTTGTAGGAGCAGGAAACTGGTTGATCTGTGGCACCACAAGTTTTGTATTTTGATTTACACTTGTTAATAAACTTCACATATCTGGTAATTCATTCGTCTGTTATTCATCCCGCTTCATGTTGAGAAAGAACCTGGGTGTAATGGAATGAGATTGGCGGTTGTGGTCATTAACATCTAAACAAAAAAAGTACACAACGCAAAGTCCACCGTGACATACCTGACCGCCATTCTCGCACTATTACAGATTTGGTGCCGTGACCCGGATGAAGTGTGTTGGTGAATGTCAAACATGTCCTGTAGAAAATAGATAATTTATACTCTAATAGTTGGTAGTTTCATATGTCGGTTTTGGCTTCCTTCCTATCATGACAAGTTATGAGTTGTTCTCTGTTAGTCCTTCTTCTAAGAATTACGAAACTTTATCTAGCGGTGAGGAGGGCTTGAAGTCGTTATATTCTTCACCCAGTAAGGGAGGTGTGAAGGAAGAGGTAGAATCTACTTCTGCTAAACGACGTCCAAGCAATAATCCGTTTGAGTCTGATTACGAGGCAGATAAGGTTGAGGAGTTGAATCTAGGTTTCACTGCACAGGATTGTTCAGAGCGTGATCCTCTGCTTAGGTCTTCCAGTGGGGACAGGTTCAGTTCTTCTCCTAAGAGGACTCCTCGTGCTAGGGGGAGAAATTGTAAAGTTCGTTTTTCCAAGGGTATGAAGAGGGAGAGCTCATCTGAGGGTAGTGAGTATATGGCGTTGCCTCCTCGGCGGGGTTCTCGGAGGTTAAGGCCACCATCGGGTATGCTTGGTGGGGATAGTGAGGAGACCGATACTGACGTCAGGAGACGGCGTTCAGGAGGAGTAGTAGCTACTCCATTGTCCACTGGTAGACATAGGCCTAGGGTGTCCAGGAGGGAAAAGCAACCAGATACATTTGATGGGAAGTTCTCAGATTGGCAGGATTATATCGTACAGTTTGAGCAGGTCGCGTCCTGGAATGGTTGGAATAATTATGAGAAGGCTCAGCAGTTATCAATGAGTTTGAGGGGTACTGCACAGAAGTTACTGAGTAATCTTACTTATGGGCAGCTATCCGATTATCAGGCCATCAAATCTATGTTGACACAGAGATTCAACCCTAGGGAAAGATCAGTAGCATATAGATGTGAGTTGAGGAATAGAAGGCAGGGAAAGGATGAGTCAGTGACCGATTATGGCTACAGCTTGAGAAGGTTGGCTCTGTTAGCATACCCAGATCTTCCTTACGTGGCTCTTGAGATGCAGGTGGTAGATCAATTTGTGTCAGGGCTGACGAGTTTCGAGATGCGAAAGAAGGTAACCTTTAGTCATCCAAATACTTTAGAGGAGGCTATTGCATCAGCCATAGAGTTCGAAGCCGTGGAGGGAGGTAGAAATAGGAAGCCTTACGACTCTCATACTTCTCAGGTCAATTCAGTTGGTGCATCAGAGACTCCCAATGTTGGTAAGGCTCTGAAGACAGAACCACCCCCACTAACATTGGAGAGTGTTTCTCGGTTGATTGATCAGAAACTGTCTAAATTCCGTCAGGAGCTACAAGGGGAGAAGACAAGGATGGTAGGGCCTAGGGAGTGTTTTTATTGTCGGCAGGTTGGCCATCAAATTTCGGAATGCCCTATTCGTTTGGATAAACTTAACCTTAGAGGCAAAGGTCTTGAGCAGGAGGGTAGAAATCAGGGAAACTAGAACAGGCTGAGCTCGTGGCCAAGAACTCAGCCTCTGATGTATCAGAAAGTCAGGATATAGGCCAGGAGGATGATAAAGTATCATCCAAACTTTCCATTGATATGTCTGGAGTTGCAGAGAGTACTATTGGCAGTAGGGTGGTCAAGCTCAGTGTCGGCAGTGTCAATATAGATAAGGGTTGTCTATACATGGATGCCAAGGTTGCGGCAGGGAATAATAACATGCTTATTGACACTGGGTCTCCTATTTCTTTTCTTAGATTCACTGATTTCACTCGCCTCGGGTTTAAGGAGCGTATCCTAGACAAGGTTGACATGATACTCCTGTCGGTTGAAGGAAAGCAGCTTAATGTTTATGGCAAGTTTACACTCGAGTTTAGAGCGGAACACTTCCGATTTGTTCAGGAGGTTGTGGTGGCTGATCTTGAGCAAGTACCAGGTATCCTAGGGATGGATTTTTTGGAAAGTCATGATGCGGACATACTCATTAAGCGTCAGATGTTAGATTTGCCGGGGGGTAAGGTTAAGCTGTTCAAACTGGGTAGTTTCACATGTTCACGGATCAGGCTGATAGAGAAGACAAAGGTACCAGCATATTCAGAGATGTTTCTCGAGTGTAGGTCAGGTAAAGCACTTTCTGGACTTTGTGGGCTAGTGGAACCAAATTTGACCTGGCGAAAGCAGGGTTTGTTAGTAGCTAGGAGTTTAGTTGACCCCACATCAGATAGGATGGTAGTGTCAGTGCTAAATCTCAGTGACAAGGGAATAAATCTATCGTCGGAATCAGTGATAGGTACAGTTAACCTAGTAGATAAGTTTGTGGTTGGCGAGGAGGGATGTCGAGAAGCTCGTACAAATGTCGAATTGCCACCACATCTGCAGAAGTTGGTTGATGATAGTTCTAAGGAGCTTTCCGGGGAACAGAGACTGGGAGTGGCTAATTTAGTCAGGGGCTTTAGTGATATCTTTGTAGGTGAGGATGGAGTTATCGGGAAGACTGAAGTTATTTCTCATAACATAGATACCGGAACTTCTAAGCCTATCAAGCTACCTTGTCGTAGGGCTCCCCTTGCTAGGAAGAAGGTGGTTGAGGAGGAGGTTGATAAAATGTTGAAGCAGGGAATAATAGAACCAAGTAACAGCCCATGGTCCGCTCCCGTGTGTCTGGTAGAAAAGAAAGATGGCAGTGTACGATTTTGTGTTGACTTTCGCCGGTTGAATGATGTAACTCTTAAGGACGCCTACCCGTTACCTAGGATCGATGAGATGTTAGAGACGTTAGGAGGCGCTAGGTGGTTCTCAACGTTAGATCTTGCTAGTGGCTATTGGCAGGTTAAAATGTCTTCTAACGATAAACATAAAACTGCGTTTACTACGCATATGGGGTTATATCACTTCAACGTAATGCCATTCGGGTTGACCAATGCGCCAGCCACTTTCGAGCAGCTAATGGATAAAGTGTTGGGCTCGTTAAGATGGAAGCAGTGTTTATGCTATCTCGATGATGTCATCGTTTATGGTCATGATTTCCAAACAGCACTTCTCAATCTCAAACTTGTATTCACACAACTCAGGGAAGCTAATTTGAAGCTGAAGCCGAAGAAATGCTCCTTATTTCAGGATAGGGTTGTTTATTTGGGACATGTGGTTTCGAAGGATGGTTTAGCTTGTGACCCAAGCAAAACTGAGGCTGTGAAGACATGGCCAAGACCAACTGATAGTGGGGAAATTCGTAGTTTCTTAGGTCTAGTTGGGTACTACCGTCATTTTGTCCCAAACTTTTCTGAAATAGCTTCTCCAATGATTAGGCTTACTCGGAAGAAGGTTCTATTTCGTTGGAACACAGACTGCGAACAGGCTTTTCTGCGTTTAAAGGAGTGTCTTGTCAGTTCCCCAATCCTAGCTTTTCCCGACTGTTCTGGAATGTACGTTCTGGATACCGATGCTAGTGGTAATGGTATGGGTGCAGTACTCTCTCAGGTTCAGGATGGGCAGGAGGTTGTCATTGCTTATGCTAGCAAAATTCTAAATTCAGCACAACAGAACTATTGCACAACCAGGCGTGAGTTGCTGGCGGTGGTTCACTTTTTGAAGCACTTTAGACACTACCTCTATGGACAAAAGTTCTTGTTACGCACTGATCATGCTCCCCTTATCTGGCTTAAGAACTTTAAAGATCTGGAAGGAATGCTTGCTAGGTGGATGAGTGTAATCGAAACCTATGACTTTAAAATTCAGTATCGTCCAGGGCCGAAACATCGGAATGCGGATGGGTTGTCTAGGCGGATATCAAGGAAGTGTGCCAACGAATCTTGTATTGATTGTCATCCTGGGAGTGTCCCTAGGGACGAAGAGATCTCAGAACAGATCTCTAGCACTCCTGTATCTAGAGTGTCATGTGTAGTTCAGGAGGAGTCCACAGGTGTAGAGTCTAGTAGTTCAGACACCCTTCCAAATTGGCTTGACGTCTGGTCCAGGCAGGAATTAATTGAATTCCAAGGGAGAGATTGTCACATTGGTCCAATTGTCAAAAAGATGCAGGAGTCTTCCTCCAAACCCCTTAAGACAGAGGTAGTCGCGTTTAGCGCTGAGGCTAAGACTTTGTGGGGTCAGTGGGATCAGTTGTTTCTTCAAGAAGGGTTGTTATTTCGTAAGCATAAGTCAGACAGAGACACTGTGACACAGCTTGTTGCTCCTAGTGAAATTAGGGATAAGATCTTTGAACAGCTCCATAAGAGTCGTACGGCAGGACACTTTGGACGGGATCGCACTTATGAAGCTGTTAAACGTAGGTTCTATTGGCCAGGCATGTCCGAGTGCGTTAAGCGTTGGTGTCAATCATGTGAACTTTGCGCTAGGTGTAAGCCAGGGCCTGGTCATGGAAAGTCTCCTTTGCAGCAATTTGTCGCTCGAGCTCCTTTTGAGATTGTGGCTATAGACATTGTAGGACCTTTGCCTCTTACTAGAAATGGGAATGAATACATTATTGTTTTTGGAGACTATTTCACTAAGTGGAAAGAAGCTTTTGCTGTGAAAGACCATACCGCACTTACAGTAGCTGATAAGATAGTGACAGAGATATTTTGTAGACTGGGTTGTCCTCAACAAATTCACACTGACCAAGGGCGTGAATTTGAGTCCGTTCTCTTTGCTGAAATTTGTAGGTTATTAGGAATCCATAAGACGCGGACAACTCCATACCATCCGCAATCTGATGGTTTGGTTGAACGGTTTAACCGTACTTTGCGGCAGATGTTGTCAGTCTTTGTGGATCAGGAACAGTTAGACTGGGATGATCAATTACCATTCTTGATGATGGCATACAGGGCAGGGATACATAAAAGCACCAACTGTTCGCCGAATCTATTGATGTTAGGTAGGGAGATTCAGTGTCCTTTGGACGTGATGGTGAGCAGCCCACCAAACTCTGAATCTAGTCAGTGTCCAGTTGAGTATGTTAACTGGTTGCAGCGGTCTATGCAAAGCAATTTTGATTTTGCTAGTTGCCATTTGCACACGGCAGCCCAGGTGCAAAAGAAAAACTATGACACAAAACTTAAGGTTAGAAGCTTTGATGTTGGGGATTGGGTCTGGAGATGGTATCCGCCTGCTGCGGGCAAGAAGCTGGGGCTAGGGTGGACAGGTCCTTATCTGGTCATTGAGAAGTTGACATTTCTTGTTTATAGACTTCAGAGGAAGGAAGGTGCAAGGGTTTTTAGTGTGCATGTCAATCAGCTCAAGCCGTATGATGGTGACAAGGCTCCAGAGAGTTGGTTAGGGTCCGGTGAGTCGGTAGATCTCCACGAGATGGAGGTACCTAGCGATGGGCTTGAGACAGAGGAGGACTGGGTAGTTCTTGATCAGATGGGTGAGGAACATAGGGATAGGGATGTATCAGCGGAGGAGGAATTTGTTGAGGAAGAGCCTGCTCAGGCCTTTCCAAGGTCCCGATTTGGACGGGCTCTACGACCAAAGCGGGTGTATTCTCCTTAGCTGAAGTGGGGGACGGGGAATTTGTCTGCCAGAAAAGGGGGAAAAGGGATCTTAGCTGCCAGAAGGGGAGGGGACTCGTGTAAATATGTTCAAGGGGCACCAGGGCCTTTATTTTCCTGGGAAAGGGCTGTTGCAGTTCTTCTTATTTTATGTTCAAGGGGCACCAGGGCCTATATTTTCCTGGGAAAGGGCTGTTGCAGTTCTTCTTATTTATGTTCAAGGGGCACCAGGGCCTATATTTTCCTGGGAAAGGGCTGTTGCAGTTCTTCTAATTTATGTTCAAAGGGGCACCAGGGCCTATATTTTCCTGGGAAAGGACTGTTGCAGTTCTTTTGTTTCCTTTATATTTTTAGAAACACAAAAATGGAGATCCACGCCGACGAGGGAGAGTTGGAGGAGTTCAGAAGGGCGCACGTGCGGGAGGTTTGGCCACCTGATGGCATGTGTTGTCAAGTCATAAGCTGCGGGGATTCAAGGTACCGGTCTCTCCACAGCTACTTGGCTCACTGGGGGAAGATTCACCAGAGGATGGTGACGGTGTTTATTTGTTCAAGATGCCGGTCGACCTTCAGACTGCGACAGAGAGCCAACCTGCACCTAAGATCGCACCAGGGGTCCTGCTCGGTCTGGACAGAGTCGCGAAGAAATTCCTGCTTTCAGGATCCAGGGGATGTGTTGCCGCCACGTCCTCGTGCGGGACCGACACCAGAGCGTGTAGCTGCTCGACAGCAGGAGCAGGAGATGCGTAGGCAGATGCCTGGGCGCCGCCAGAGTCGCGAAGAAGAGAATGAGGAGGAGATACGGTGGTTGACTTCTGACAATTGAGTTTGATTTGAAAGACTGTAACGTATTTTTATACCAGGATTGTATTTATTTGTTTTCCTTTTATCTTTGTTATTTCGGTGCGATTACCGCAGATTTTGTTGTGCCATGAATGATGGGTAAATCTAAAATTAATTAAAATTTCACGCATAATTTCTTCTTTTTTTTTTCCTGGGTCTACTTTTGGGATAAAGTTAGAATAACTTTAATCTTTAGGGGGGAGGTATGTGGGAAAAACGTGTTTTCCAGCTAGCGTAATTCTTAGCGGATGTGTATACTTTCGATGCTCTGCAGTTCTTTTCCACCTTGATCCCGACATTAAGTATATTAGTAATTATCCTAGGTCGTTCGTGCGTGTGTTATGGTTTGAGGCCATGTTGTTTTTAGTTGTCGATCATGAGCGTTTACTAGGAGCGTTCTGATTGGATAGGTCTTCTGATTGCTGGTCCAATCAGGGTTAGCCTTACTTTTCGATCCGGGTACTTCTTGTGGGACGGGTATATAAGGCGTAAGTTGTCATGTCTCAGTCAGTCCATGACCAGCTTCTGGTCACAGGTGAGACCTTAGTCACACCAACGTTCTGCATAAGAACGGACGTTCTGGAAAGAACGGAATTCCCCTTTCCCCCGTAATGTTTAGTTAGAGTTAACAATAAAGTATGAATTGGGGTAAATAGTTAGGTAAGGTTAGACGGGGTGGGTAGATTCAGTCGTCGCTAGCAGGTTGGGTCTATTCACCTTGTAAATATTAGAGACAGATTCGTATTAGGAGAAAGTAGGTCAGTAGGGTATAGTCGTTAGGGCAGCTTGGGACAATTCGGGATATAAGATTTACGTTAACGGACAATATAAGATAGAGTTTGATTTTAGGTTTACAAACTCTATGTCTGTGACAACATTTCTATAGTGTGTCGTTGCAGAGAAGGAGGTTTTTCTTCTGATATCATGATGAATATTTCATATCTTACGAGTTTCACTTGAGTGGAGAAGAGACTGATAGTGGCAGTTTGTAGTTTGGACGCATTCTTAACGTCATACACTAGTTACTTACGAATTAGTTGAGCTAGAAGTGCGTCGTATGAAGAGTTGTTGAATTTCTAGCTGGTAGCAGTGTACCTCGAGTTGATGTTCAGAGAATGATGTTCTGTACCCTCCAATAGTTGATATGTACGTCAGAGTATCAGGAAGCCCTGCCCTCTTGTATATTTGATCTTCTGCATTTATTGTTCTTACATAAGTGCTATTGTGAGAAATCAGCCTTGCATATTTGGTATTCTGCATTTAACGTATTGAGTGCTGCTGGGAGAAATCCGTCCTGTATATTTGATACTTACTACACGTCTACAAGATTCTAGTTTTAGAAACTATGGTAATATATTTTTGATCACTTGCATTTACTTGATGTTGCTGTTGATGAATATGTGTCATCTGTAACTCGAGTTATTCATCCCTGTGCTCTGGGTTTTGTAGGAGCAGGAAACTGGTTGATCTGTGGCACCACAAGTTTTGTATTTTGATTTACACTTGTTAATAAACTTCACATATCTGGTAATTCATTCGTTTGTTATTCATCCCGCTTCATGTTGAGAAAGAACCTGGGTGTAATGGAATGAGATTGGCGGTTGTGGTCATTAACATCTAAACAAAAAAAGTACACAACGCAAAGTCCACCGTGACATACCTGACCGCCATTCTCGCACTATTACAATTTCATCAAAATCGGTCAATTATTTACAGATAGGCTGTTTTGTAATGGACATAAGTCCAAACCCTCCATTTGCGGTTAGGCCCGAAGAACGTCGACACGGATGAACTTCTGCTGATCGAAAACCGGACATGCAATGAAAATAAACTTGCAACTTGGCCTAACGAAAAACTTTGAATTAGCGGAGTGGCGAGGCCAAAAGAAAAATCTCTCAAACGATTATCACAACTGAAGAAATATGTTACCTTTGAATCTGAATCATTTTTTTCTATTCTGCTGTTTTATTAATTTATGAAATCCCTTTTTTGAGTGTCTAATCAGAGTTACCTCCCATGCTCTGTTCCTGTCCAAGAAGTCCGGCCATTATAATTATACCAATCCGTATTCTAACCGCATTAGAATGTGTCCCCGTGCACGTCCGACCTGATCTTATGCCAAGTGTACGGTGTTTTCTGGACGCGTTGTATAAAAATAAATAACTACATTAAAACGGGAACAGGTCAAAATGGCCATACAAAAAAATGGCTACACTGACCTACAAAAAAGTAAAAATGGCCACAATTACCCCTCGTCAAAATGGCCATAGATTGACTGGAAAAGAAATTATTTTATCTTTCAGAAGCAAGAAACTTGAAAAATTGAATTAATATTTTGTTAGATTAAAGGCCAATATGACTTTTATGATAACAAAAACGCGGATATGTTAAATCAAGAAATCTAGGCTCATATCATCTTGTATGCGCATGCTGTATTTGTATTAGTAATATCTATAAATGTAACAATAGGTAATAACTTGTACACTTCCGCTAGATTTTGTTCTTCGTGGTAGAATGCTTGATGTACAGATAGCCTTCATAAATAACTTTAAAACAGCATACTGTAAAAGCTGGAGTGGAGTCGCGGAGTGGAGTCATGGAGTGGAGTCTTGGAGTTATGAAATTTGATACTGTGATGTGATATATTTATATATATATATCAAGAAATTTAGGCTCATATCATCTTGCATGCGCATGCTGTATTTGTATTAGTAATATCTATACATGTAACAACAAAAATAGGTAATAACTTGTACACTTCCACTTTGTGGTAGAATGCTTGATGTACAGATAGCCTTTATAAATAACTTTAAAACAGCATATTGTAAAAGCTGGAGTGAAGTCATGGATTGGAGTCGTGGAGTGGAGTCCTGGAGTTATGGAACTTGATACGGTGATGTGATATATTTATTAAACCCATTCCCAGCTGCCATGCAAAACAGCAACACAGCCCAGATATAAACAGTATCCGAGGAAGCACCAGTATAGTGGCCTATCAACTCTTTATCAGTGATCTTCACCTTTGACTCTTCAACTGCTCTTTTCCTCTCTGTGTGTAAATCTCTCGGACACTAAATGTTCACTGTCCGAACAATCTTTAAAAGCTACTACGTATACACATTATAATTTAATACATGAAGAGTTTAATTCATTACTGAAAATGTAGACACTGATGAAGTATCATTCTCTTCCCACAGAGGTTAGTCCCTACAGTTTTCCGGTTCTACCCTCTGTTACATTACGCTTGAAATAGAGAACAGAACCAAAGTCCCCTGGCGGTGGAAAGAGCAATCTCTTAACCTATCATTGCTTCTTAACCAATGAGAACTCATGTTCAATTTGACATGTCGAAAGGGTAACTTCATAAATCGACGCATTTTACTCTGAAGGGTCTTGCTCATTAGCATATGTCATTCGAATATGTCTGATGTAAATAAAGCAAATGAACTGTTTTGGGTATTTGTCTCTGATTTGGTTTTCTTTCTTTATAATTATGTTTATGATCGAGAGTTTTCACAAAATCAAAAAGCATAATTCGAGGAAAACACAGAAAACACAGTAAAACGAGAAAACGTTTGCCTTACGTTTATGACGTGTCATTGGCAAATGTCACTTTTACAACGGCGTCGTTGATTGCACAACTAGATTCAATTGCAACCAATCAGAACACTACCTTCCTGCACACATTATCGAGCGTAATGTAACAGAGGGTAGAACCGGAAAACTGTAGGGACTAACCTCTGTGGGAAGAGAATGATGAAGTATAGGAATATAGAGAATAGGAGGTAAACTGTTAAACAAAGGAAAATAACAGTCAATAAGAACATTTATTTTAACTGCACAGAATTACCAATGGTGGTGTAGTTGCTTCATAATGGAAATGCAAGAAATAAAATTTGTTCCTAATACGAACCGATGTCTGTCTGTGTCACGTAGACTTATGGAGTCCTAGCGACATTCTGTTTATAAACATTCTACTGAGTAATGCTTGTTTATAAAATCCGCTCAACTCCAAGACTCCGCTCCATGACTCCACTCCAGGTTTTACAGTATGCCCTTTAAAGGGCCAGTAGCACGTTTTTTGCCAATTGTATTTCAAATTTCCCATTTATAATGATAGTTTCTGTCATTATGTGTACTTTAGAGGGTAAAACATTTTATTACACAAACCAGTTATCCGTAGTGGTAACAAACCTTGTTGCGTATAAATGCATGGCGGCCATTTTATTGTGAACACATTTTATTATTTTGAATGACCAAAACGATTCCCATGGCTTTGCGGAACCAAGTACACTCATTTTTTAACTTGGTTTTTCGAAGAGAGAAGAGGGTTTTACTATTGGTGACATTATTTTTCTCAAAATTTCATCAACTTATTTTAGCGAAAAAATGTGCTACTGCCCCTTTAAAACTAACCTTACTTGTGGATAGTAACTCCATCTCGGATAAGTGAATTTTCTGTTAGACCTGACATGTCGTATATAAGCAATTCATAAGTTATTTCTTAACATTTACATCTGAAGTAGAAGATTGAAATTCCTGTGAGAACATGTATCTGTTTTGATAATATTATGATCAAAACAAGGTCAGTTATAACAAATTAATCCTATCGTACTGATCCTGTTAGATAATAAATATGTTTTGATAATATCGCGATCCAACAGGAAACAAATTATTCATTAAAGGTAGGCCTTCATCCATTGTGTTGTTTGGGGTCACATATGCTAAACGTTATAAATTGTGTAACGTTATAGGGAAGTAGTGACTGTTGCTTTTTGATCTTAGTCGACTGAGTATATTGACGATTGAAGGTAAAAATAGTGATTTCTGATCGAAAACCGGACAGTGTACCGCGTGTGGCGCGCGCCAATCAGTCAAACGTAATTTTGGAATCTTATTTTAACAAACTGATAAATTTGGGTTGATCATGTTAAATTAATAGGTCATATTACTACTGTGCATGTAAATTGAACGTGTAGTTTCGGTTTCTGAACATGCATATTGATGTTACTCTATTTTAATTGGAAACTAGTAATCATGATATATTTGGTGATTCGGGATGAATAATTGAATATGCAAGCCGAGTGAACTTGTTTGTATTGTAAACAGCACATATGGTGAGTCGGAACGTATTAAAGCCTAATCAAATTTTATGAAACACAATTGATGAACCTTTAATATGTTTATTCAGTACAAAAGATAGTCCCAATTACTATTTTTCCATGACCATTTATACGACTATTTAGCCCCTCAGGTCTGTAAGGCCCGATGGACGTATGACATTGCGTCCGGCATCCGTCCGTCAATCCATCTGTTAACTTTTCGCTTCTTCGTCTTCCTCTCAAGTGGCTAGCTCGTTCAGCTTCGGATCAAGAGGTCCGGAGTTCGAATCCCGCCAGGGGCACGGCAACTTTGTCTGCAGTATAGAAACGTTCTACACGCAGTGAGCTTTGGGTGCAATGCTCTACTAAATTTCAGCGTAGTACCACCCATGGTTCGCTAGTTCCAGCCGATGCTCGCAGGTTTCACCGCAATGCATAGCCACATGGCGATGCGGTCTCTCTCCCCGCCATAATACTAGCAGCAGCGATATAAGTGAAATTCTCTTGGTGAAATATTCTTGAAAGCGGCGTTTAACTCCAACTCACTCACTCACTCACTAAAAACTGAAAACTTGTAAAACAAAGTCTTTGCCCAATTAGTATTATATAATCATGTCCAGTACTGTATCATTTGCTTGATAACGGTGTTAGAATATACACCGAAACGTCGCACTCCTGCAATAAGAAGTTGTAAATCCATAAAACTCGTTCTCCTTCATCTTACCAACATCTAAATGCCATTGAATGAAGTAGTAATATATATATCACATACTCAGTTTTGGGGACTTGTCTATGATAATATATAGTTCCCTGTCTTAAAAGCGGCGTTAAACCCCAACTCACCTCACCTCACCCGTCCGTCAATCCGTCTGTAAACTTTTCGCTTTTTCGTCTTCCTCTCCAGAACCAGCGGCTCTATGGTGCTGAAATTTTGTGTACAGATTCCTTGGTCAATGGAGATTCTAAATTGTAGACTTCCTGACCCCGTGATCCCAAATAGGGTCACAGGGGTCACGACCTAAAACATATATTCTTGTTCTTCTACGGTACCAAATGTCTAGAAAGCTGACGTGTGCAAACTCATTGGCCAATGGGGATTTCGAATTGTAGATTTGGTGACCTTGGACCCCAAATGTGGGTCACAGTGGATATGACCTTAAAACATACTTTCATCTTCTTCTAAGGAAAAAAGGTCTAGAAAGCTGAAATGTTTTGTGCAGACTCCTTGGCTAATGTCAATTCTTAATTGTAGATTTGGTGAACACGTGACCCCAAAAAGGATCTAAAGGATCACAACCAAACGGTCTAGAGAGCTGAAATGTTGTTTGAAGACTCCTTGGCCAATGCCGGGATTATCAATTGTAGAATTGGTGACCCTGTAACCTGTAGGTTACAGGGGTAATGACCTAAAAACCTATTAACATCTTCTTTTCCAGTGCGAAAGGCTCAAGAAAGCTGAAATGTTGTGTACATACTCCTTGGCCAATGGGGATTTTAAATTGTAGATTTGGTGATCCCAAATGTCGGTCACCGGCGTCATGACCTACAATCCTATCTTTTTCCTGTTAACAATGTATTTCCTGAGACTGCTTAGATATTCACCTTTCATCATTGAAATCATGATGATCATTTTTATCTGTCTGTTTCCATAATTATATTACCTATAATTTTCCTTATCTTTTAACACATGGCGAGTAATATAGCTGACTGTCTGCATTTAACCCTCGATTGATACCCAAGGGTTTTTTTGTAATGGCACAGCCCGTACGGTACTTGTGTTCTGAAATCAACTCCTCCTACAGTTTTTGACCAACCTTTCTGGAATTTTACACATGCTAAAGATATACATCGGTCATACGAATGTGTTTATTTGGGGGACCATTCGAAATAATATATTTAAAGTTATGAGTATATATGACCCTTGACCAAGGGTGCTAGGCTTTCAGATTTCGGACTGACAGTACCTGTATTCTGAAATCAACTCCTCCTACAGGTTTGGATCAACTTTCTGAACCTTTACACATGCTTTGGAAATACATCGGTGAAATGCATGCGTTTTTTTAGGATCGGATTAATATTGTTAGAGTTATTGCCCTTGACTTAGATTACTCAGCTTTCCGATTTCAGACTGACGCTCACAGTACCTGTGTTCTGAAATCAACCCCTCCAACAGATTTAGTAAATCTTTCTGAAACTTAACACATGCTTTGGATTCATATTTAGAGAGTTAAGTCTCTTGTCTTTGAGTGCTCGGCTATCTGAATGTGGGTTAGCCTACTTACTTTTGATGTTATTGAAACTTGCTATGTGTTTTCTTTGACCTAAGACTATTAAAATAGTCCTATTTGTTAGCCTTCTAACCTTGATGAAAGACACAATTTTTGTAACTTTAACCATCGACTATAACTTTTAATTCGTCAACATTTAAAAATGTTATGTTTCCAATGTCACATACTGATACTATAACCCTTGACCTTGTGACCTCGATCGTGTCGTGGGATCCATTTTGTGAGAAACTTAACCATATGGCCATATATTTGTTTATTCATCGGTGATAGGCCTTCGATATTTGACATGCATATTTATATTCAATAGAACATTGAGACAATGTCATAATTTTCAAGCACGTCAAAGACCGTCTCATATTAAATGCAGATCTGGATGAGAAGATCAAATATTTTGTATATTACCCATATATTTAAACTTTTTATTTGTGGGATATGGAACCCAGGGTAATTATGAGATGGGACTGAAGTGAAACATCTGTCTAGGTGTCTGTCTACAAAAACCGGAAAACCATGTGAGCAAAAACTTTATTTTACCTCGAAAAAGAAAATACAAGTGGCATCAACAGAACGGAAAAAACACAAATTGATTTTGGACATAAAGCGATAACTTTAATCTATTTGATAATTTTGATCACATATACTTAATCACTCAACAACTTTTCAAGATTAATGATAAGCACCTGCAACATCTTCAATCTGGATACGGAAGTAGTCATTTTAAAAGATAATTCAATAATGTATCTTTACATTATTTTCGGATTTTTCTTTTTTTGTCTATAAATATGATGTTTCGGAGTTTATGCTCTTTTCTCCATCAGGTGGAATGCAGGGGTATAAGAAGGAAGGATTTATTTATACAGAATGTTAACAATTGTGAGATGCATGAGTAGGTTTGACAGCGATCATTTAAAAAGCGTACAGTGAGGATTAATGAAAATGGTCTGAGAGGAAATACGATAAATACAATATATGGTTCCATATCAAACAACAATTGAATTAGCAATTAATCATTACAGGCTTGTCTATCATGTTAACAATATAATCGGAATGACTGACCATATGAAACTTCATCGCAATGAGCAATGTTTAAATAAAACAGACTCCCTCGCAGAAGTGTTTACCATACAAAAAAACGCACTATGATTTTCCTAATACATGCAACCTCACTTAAATAAAATGTTGGAGAAAATATTAGAGAGGTTTTTCACAAATGAAGTTGATGTAAGCGTAGCAGGGGAGGTCATTCCATTGGTAGTTTAATGCTTTAGCGATACTCATACAATCCTCGTCGCCCCCGGCGTCGTTAGGGTTATCTGGACCCCAGTTTGTATATCCATTCTCTTCATCCACTTCCCGAAAGCAGTCCTCCCAGTAGAATTTCCCCTCTTCTCTCAGGTCAGAGCCTCCCAGGAAGTAATGATCGGCTACAACAATAACAAATATAGGATTTAATTTTTAGTAAATTCCAATCTCGTTAAAATCAGATCATTGATTCATTCTCTCTCTTCTAAATGACTGTTATCTGGTCTTGCGCGAGATGTTGTTGTATAGTGAAAGCATTGTACATCAAACATAATTTACCTTAAAATCAAATCATTTATTCGTTCCCTAGGCTTATTTACTAATTTGAGTTGTCATTCATCTATTAGCAAGTCAAATTAGCTATTAAGCCTAGGGAACGAATAAATGATTTGATTTTAATGAGACTGGGTAAATTATTTTTGATGTACAATGCTTTCAACAACATCGCGCGCAAGACCAGATAACAGTCATTTAGAAGATGTGTCGGATTGGCTTGGATGCAGGTTTGCAGCAAGTGTCGGGTTATATAATGATGTCGGTTTAGACGGAGTACATTGTACACGATATATAAACATTATTGTCAAGCTTGATTTGTTTCATGAAGTTATGTAAAGTCTACTTAATCAGATAGATAGGTTTACTCTTATTCTGTCCACGTCTAATTCTGCCTACATACAAAGCAAAAGTGTAGGTAGGCTGAGAAAAGGTAAGCCCCTATTGAGAAATGAATATGCCAATTGCAATAATGTAAACTATTTTCTGTTTTTATCTGTAACATTATATAAGAAAATATCATACTGTCCGATCATTTGAAATGCTGGTCATCTCGTCAAACACTAAACATAATATACCAATTCCCTACCACACAAAGATTACAAACAAACATCTGTCCTGCGGCTATATCATAAGTTTCAAATTTAGAAAGAGGACCAGTAGCACAGACTTAAAAGCCTTGTCTTCCTACCATGATAAAAGGCTGTGTTAAAGAATATACAAACGGGAATCAATTTCACGATACTCTCGTTTTCTGCCATCCGGTTTACCACCAAACTTCCCAATGCAAGGCAAACTCTTGCCAGTCTCAATTACTGGCTGATTTAGGCCTTGCAGAATTTCCTTAAGAAATCTGTACTTAGAAATACAGGCCCAGTATGCATTTCTGGTGCAGCGATTCACCATCTAGGCACAACAAAGCGAGGGAAATACCGCAAGGCTTAAATCAGCCAGTAATGCAGACTGGCAAGAGTTATGCCTTGCGTTTGGAAGTTGTTTACCACCATGCTCAAGTTGAATGTTCTTCTTGTTCCTGATGAGTCAACGCCCTTCAGCTTACTGATACAATCGAACACCTTTCCAGCAGCTTCCTCGCAAGACATTACTCGATTCAGTCTCTTAAGCCTTGCTACAGTTTCTCGCCATTTCCGTGCAATCGCTTTGTTATTTAACTACCACATAAAAAAAATCAGCACAAAATCAGTAAACTTGAGATGGTTTTGACTGGATCAATCTTCTTTAATACGATGAGCTCTATTCGACCAGTGTATTGGTCTCTTCAAGTGTGATTATATATATGAGACACACATATTGTACCTCCTGCATCTGATGAGTTTGCGTATTCAATGATGAAAGCGTCCTCTTCCCCACTTTCAATCGTGGCCAGCTTAGCCCCAAAAAATTGGCAGTAACTCTATGGTGAAGAGGAGGCCGGGTATGAAACAAGACATATTCAATGAAAAGATATTCGAAATTTACTCTTGAGAAATAACTTAAAAGACATGTGAAATGTTCTTTTGACACAGCAGGAGTGAAAGTACGAGCCGACACTAAAGAAGAAAGTGATAGTCCACTGAGACACAACCTTAAAATACTGTTTCTCATAATTATGCTTCTTTGGTTTTTATGTCACAAACTGACCAATTTCCGCTAAACTTGGCCTTCTTGAATTTTCAAAAAGCAATGGCGAAAACGTAATTTGAAACGTTTAGTGACGGTTTAACAGTGACCTGAGATGTAGCACAGCTGCCTTTCCTTGACAAATAACATGTTTAACTTACTTCGTGAGCTAGAAAAGCATATTATTCACATATGACGAAACACAACTATATTCAGAATAATTAAAATTTAATCATGGTTCTCCATTTCGAATAGAGAAAGTGCTCGATATGAATCAGAGGTTACGATTGGAACTCTGAAGGGAGTCACTTCTGTGAGAAGAGAAGGTTTTTTATTTCCAAACATTTATCCAACGAAATTGCCGACAGTCTACTAAAACTATGATTTTGCGGGTCATATACCACTGTGACGCTACAACTGGCAGTTCCGGTATTACACTAGGTTCATATAGCCGTAATTAATAGAGAAGAGTCTCTTCTGGTATCATCTATATCGTATATATATTTTGTATCGAGGAAATTTTTACTTTTTGGAGAACTGGTACCAAGAAATCAACTTCGCTTACGGTAACATTGTGTGAGAACAATTTCTTGTTGTGAATTAATCATTATACCCTACGTCCGGTCTCGTTGCTATGATTCTTTTGTTACAAGTGTAGGTGTATTAGTCGATACACCTACACTTTTTCAGATATACCTATACCTTTTCTGATATACCTACATTTTCTTGATATAATCAATAGAGTCATGTTTTTGAATTTCCAAATCTAAGTGATGATACTTTATACAATGTCATATTATATATGAACATGCACGACACCTGGGATCGAACCTGTGTCCTGTTGCTTTCTGACCGAACGAACTAACCGTTACACCACGAGGCCAGTTGAAACTTTGTAATTGTGTACATGACCAAGTGAATAAGGTTCTTATAATGCATGATATATTATCACAAATTTCTGTATTTCTGTATGAGCCCCAAACATGGGTAACCATACAACGAAGCACGGACCCGGGAGTTTTCAAAGATGAGGCCGTATTATGGTTGTGTGTTTCATACAAAGTTTGTATACAGCTGTAGTTGTTTAGAAATATTATGAAATAGTATCCGTTTACACTTGGTCGTAAGTGAGGTATAAGACAGATATACCAATACTTTCCTGGTGTATCAAATGATACCCTACACTTTTCCTCGTAGAGCCTTACTCGGCTGCGCCTATATATATGCATATGTATGTATATATATGCATCACGTTGTGTGGAGTATAGGTGTATCCATAAACTAACGGAAAGCGCTTTTTAGCGGTCCTAGCTAGCGTCATGTCGCATATCGGCATGTCGAGGATCTTAAACATTTGATATCAGAAGACACAAGGGTGAGATTATATTTATCCTTCATCCTTCATTAAATCATTCTTCATTTCTTTTAATATAAGAAATAAACCTCAAGTCAAGTTATACTGGATTAAAAGCTAATCGTTCGGTTTCAATTTTAAATTTACTCGCTATCAAACCAGTATTACATGTCTCTGATTTCAAACACATTAGATTTATCTCCTAATGAATGCATACGCGGTGAAACTGCGCTAAAATCAGAAGAGGTTCAATCCAGATTTGAATGCGTTTGATTTTTCTGGAGGACCAATCAGAATCGAGTATCCAGTAATGTCATGGTAGAATCAAAATTAATATCGTCAACATAGTACTGCCACAAGAACACCAGTGTGGTGATGTCATATCATTGTGACGTCACAGTGGAGCACAGTTTTGGATGATAAAAAGTGATATCTTACTGTAGTAATATCAACATTTTTCTCTGATTTATAAAATCCAGTTTTTCACAACTAAGATAATGATAACTATATTCATACTTACAAAGGCGTTGATGAAGTTATCGGTGAAGTCCGAGAACAGATAACAGCTAGTCCCATGTTGTACAAAGCCGGGCTGACACGTGTCTGGTATGGTGAAGAGACGGGTATTAAAGGGACTGCAGCGCGTTTTTTGCAAATTTTATTTTTCTAAATTTTCGATTTATAATGATAGTTTATGTCATTTACATTCACTTTAGAGGGCAGAACATCTTATTACACAAATCAATTATCCTTAGTGGTAATAACAGGGTTGCGTATAAAGCAAAACTTGTATGGCGGTCATTTAAATGTGAACAAATGTTATGATTTCGAATTACAAAAACGATTGCTCTGGCTTTACCGAACAATGTGCACTCAGTTTTTAACTTGATTTTCCGAAGAGAGAAGGTAGTTTTACTATTGGTGACATTATTTTTTAAATACATTTCATCGACTTATTTGAGCGGAAAAACGTGCTATTGTCCCTTTAAACGGTAGTAAGACAAATGTATTCAATTAAAGTTTTGATTTTTGAAGCGACAACCGAATGTTACACAGCATGTCAGAAGAGTCGCACACCACATAAATAATATTCTGTCATGGATGTGTTTGATTAAAACAGACAGTTTTCCGAGGAATAAACGTTGCAAAATAATACATTTATCAGGAAACGATCTCGTATCGTTCGTAGTTTTCCTCGCAAAACCGTCTGATAACAGCCCGTATGCTTGCATGTTCTGACGCAATTCAGTTAACCAATCACAATACCTCAAACAAAAGCTTTCGAAACTTTCGAAGCTAGGGGCAGATAGCTCCAAACTCGCTGTAATGTTATACGTCCCCTAAACTATGATGTGCTTGGTCAGCTATTTGACTGGGTTTTGTCTGCGCTAAGGCGCTGCGCTGGTACGGAACACGCGCCAATATTGGTGTCCTCAGACCTTGTGGCGAAGGAACCAGTTTGTATCCCGGTATGAACTATTAATCCTCGGAACAGGGTCAATTTTAATCAGACTGTAGTGATCATATATATTAACGTTTTCTATTCTCTTTCAAACATATGATTCATATTGCACTCATTCTTAATGAAAGTGCACAATTGCAAATACGCATTTCACAAAAAAAATCGAAAGTCTATCTCTGTTCATTTAATAAGATCATCAACTTTGAGCAAATAATTTCTACCCGATGTTCTATGATTGCTGTCGAAAGATCATTGGGTCATGTCAATATATCTAAATTATTTTACGTTATAACATCATTTGAAACAGGCGACGAACCATATAAATCAAATTATATCTCAAGTAAGACTAGTAAACGTGTCACTAGTTTGTAAATTATACACATTGTCAAAATGGTTTATTTTCGTTGTCAACCATATGTACAAAGCAATATACGTGTAACATCCTGGAAACCCGAGGCGTGTTCACCAGTCCGACTACTCGCAAACATGTAGCAATTGCTGCTGAAAGGAAACTGGGGTCGCGAGATGTTTTCACAATATCATCACCCTTTTAGATAAAAATAGCTGCCTTGCAAAATTTCAATTGAGGGGGTAATAAAAGAAAGAAAAATGAGGTAATCAAACCATGTGACACACGACTCGATCTCGGACCGTGTATACTCGCTTGGCGAGACTGCTCTCAAGTGTTCACGCGTGTATTCACGAGTACGCGCGAACACGTTTTCGTTCAGAAGCGGGTACTCTCGATAACTTGCGTACTTGCGATCCTTAGCACGCATCCTGAACACGCCCCAGGCCACTCTGTTTAGCTCGCTTCACTTTAAAATTGAACCCCTGGATTCCTTCCCGTCATAAGGCTGGGTTCAACCAAATATAGAGCCATTGGCTCTGAAGGTCATCAAGAATAATGTTACTCGTTATCTCTAGGGAAAAAGTTAGGATATCAAATAATAAGGCATTTCCCAGTCATCAAATTTAAAATTTGTTACACATTAATCCAAAATTCATTTTAAATATTACAGACCTTTGCATTCTATTGTTTTAGGTCTTATTTGTAGTCTGGAATTATCACCATTTAATACTTATTGATTATAATCCTCAGTTTCTGAAAATCCTAATTCTCATAGGCTCCTTTTCAATATTTAATAAAATGGTGATATTTTGTGAATAAATTATTTTTCAGAGCCTGATAATAAGACTAAACCAGTCTCACACACAGACTGTAACACAGAACAGAAGGTTGAAGTAATGTGAAATCTCTGTGTATTAGCACAAACAGCTGTTTCCATCTTTTGCCAGGGAGTGGTCACCTCCAGGTCAACACAATGCAATTACATAACATGCAGACCTTGGACTTACAGCCAGAATATGGAAATAGGTGTGGTGTCACGATCTCATGTAGCTACTTCTTATGTTATCGTTTCATCACCAGTCATATGCAGTTCACATATCTCATGTAAAATAAACAAACACAATTAACAGAGTCGAGCTCGTTTGTGGGTGAGTGATTCTCTTGCCAGCCTTCGCCTCGGTCTCCTATCCTTGTAGCTTAGTGTCTTGCTACCTTGCTGCTGCATAGGATGGAGTTGCGCTTACGTATGGAGGTACGTCCTCCGCCTTGCAAGCATCCGTCTCTCGGGCTGGTTGCCTTGTGAGTGAGTCTTACTATCCCTAGTCCTACCCTTGTTAACATCTCGCTACACAGTGAGTTGTGTTAGTGTGTGAGTGTACGCCTTACGAGCGTCCACCTCGATCTGGGATGTGTTGCATTGCATGTGAGCATTACCCTCACTAGCCGTCGCCTTGCGGTCTCTCTTTCAATGAGGGTAAGCCTCTCGCTACGCTGGTTGCCTCGATGGTTGGTCGCGAGTTGCACTATAGTGTATGGGGGTACGTCCTCCGCCTTGTGAGCACCCGCCTCTGGGGCGGGTTGCCTTGCGAGGCAGCATTGAATTCACTACCCTTCTCTTTGTGGTAAGCGTTAGGTTGATTGCTGTGTGTGCTAGCAAGTGAGAGTATGCTCTCCGCCTTGCAAGTGTCCTCCTCAGGGACAGGATGGCTTGATGGGGAGCGTTGGCTCTCACTAGCATTCGCCTAGCTCGCGGCTTAGCGGCTCGTGAGGTGGGTCGATCACTGGTTTCATTAGCTAGTGGGTGTACGCCCTCCGCCTAACGGCCAGGGTCCGCCTAAGGGACTAGCTTCTCTACTGGTTGCACTCGTTGTCGGGGCCTCTCGTCCTCGCGGAGGATTGTCAGTATGTGTGAGGCTTTGTCTTCATAGGAGGATTATGTCCTCGCCCTGGACCTCCGCTGCCTTATGCTGTCGGTGCAGTTCCGGAAGTCATCTCCCAAAGACCCACAATCAGTGTGTCATCTTTGCATGGTCATCTGTCCCTTCTGTCGACAGTTGCCTAAGTTATGTCCCTCGTTTTGATCGCAAGAGTGAGAACGACGCTGCTCCTCTTAGGAGAGCAAGGTGTACACGTCCCCCGCCGCGGGTCCTCCAGGTTTTCTGTCTCCTTGCATTTGTCTCATAGTTGCTGTCAGGTTATTATCATTTGAACCTTGTGCTTGACAGTGAGACTCAGTGAACAAAACTATTAGCTATATAATGGACGACAGGCGATGGCTCGGTCCATTTTGCCGCAGTAAAGCCCTGGGTGACAGCTTGTGAGTGGTTTTGTCTTCTTTATGCTTTTTAGGTGTTTTCTTGAGGAAAAGTGTGGGTTTATGTATTTTGAAGATTGTTATGTAAAAAAAAAATGTAACAGTGTTAAAATATTAAATTATTATGCTTATAACATGGATGTTTGTATTAAAACATAATCTTGATAATGTTCTCCGGTTTATCTTTGGAAATCCGGTGAAGTCCAAAGTTTGTCGCGACAATAAAAAGTGTCGCGACTAACATTTTTTTACAAACAAATTTCATTATTTAAATGCCCTGCATGAGTTCTCTGGAAATTTTCAGGTTAAAATTATTTTTTAAATTTAAAAAAAAAAAATTCCAATGGAATTTTTTAATCCATTGGAAAATTTTTTTCCAATGTCATGTGTGTTCTTTCTCGACTAATTTCGCTACTTTATAGGCTATTAAAGTTTTCCTAGTTCCTCATACCTTCAGTTATACAGGAGGTTGGAGGCGATTGCAGAGTTTGCGGGGTAGAACTAAGTGAGGTTTCACCAGACTCGTCTGCCGCCAATTGCGCTCGCCGTGAGTGCTTTTGCGAACCAACCACCCCTCGGCCGCCTCGTTAGGCTTTGCCCTCTCACAGGTTTCTGGTGTCAGTGACACAGGACCTTCGTGAGTCAGTCAGGTCAGCCGTTCCCGGCAGACTGTTACCGCCACCTGTCCTGTTGGTCAGACAACGCTCTGCGTTACCAGTGGCTGACTCTCCCATACCTCTCGCTCCCCCCACACTGGACGTGGGTATCGGACGTGTTGCCTCTCCCGCCATTCCTCACAGGGTGGCGGACACCTGTCTTGTGCATCTCGACCAGGAGGCTGGGTGTGAGCAATTACCTGGTGCACACCTGTCAGGCTATGCCTGCCTTCGCCAAGGAGGCGGGTATGGAGGAGGGTTCGCCAGCTCTCTATCGAGGGTTTGGGGCGGTAGCCAGTGATGTGGCCGAGGTTACACTATCGGACGCTCGTATATCAGCTGGAGTGACCAGTCTGCGCAGGGATGGATTCCTCGCTAGGACTAACCTGTCACTTGACATTTGGAAGGAGCTGAGGGCGGCAAATGGCACCGCCGAGTTTCTGATCGCTGTAAACATTCCTGAAGCGCTCCGCCAGCATCAGGAAGCCCAGCAGCAGGACATCACCAAACAGGTTGGCTAGTGGGGAGGCCAAAAAGAAGGTCGCAAGACCCCGCTAAGAGCTTCCCTGTTCAGTCCACTCCTAAGCAAATTGGCGACGTTAACTTTCGCACAGGAGGCCGTGGCCCGAGACCCACGCCTGACACCCCCTCTCGCTACATCGGGAAGCGAAAGAAGGCCAATCGAGCCGGCAAGAAGTGACAGGTGGTCATCGCCGTGCCTCCCGCCTCCCGTGGTCCCGTCCACCGAGGGGCTGGTGGGTGGTCGACTGGCAGGGTTTGCCCGCAACTGGAGACAGCTGTCTCTAGACCCTTTTATGTATCCCAGTCTCCTCACCTCCTCCCCATGCCTGTTCTCCAACGGAGCGGCCGCTAGCTGCGGATTGGTTCGCCCTCTCATTGGAATAGGTGGAGATTCTTCTCTCCGAGGAGGTGTAGGAGGAAATCGCCCTCTCAGATCTGACCCCGGCGTTCTACTCCCCGGTGTTTGTCAGACCCAAACGAGACTCGAACAAATGGCGGCTGATACACGACATGAAGGAATTCAACTCCTCCTACCTCGTACGTTCACCATATTTTCGAATCTTGAAAATTCCATCAGTCATGCTGTCGCTGGAGCCCTCAGACAGTATGGTGTCTCTCGACCTCCAGGATGCGTACCTGCACATTCCGATCTTCGTGTCGGACCGCAGGTACCTCCGTTTCATCCTGGACGGGAGGCATTTTCACTGGAGGGTTCTACCCTTTGGGATCTCCTCCGTCCCTTGGCTGTTCACGAGAGTGACCCAGCCTATCGTTCATTACCTGCACGTCCATCAGGTGCAGTTCATAATGTATCGACGATTGTTTCGCTCACGACCATTCGCCCTCAGATCTCGGGGAACAATGCGACTTCGTTATCCAGTTGTTCAGGCGTCTGGGGTGGCTCATAAACTTAGACAAGTCGGACATAGTACCGGCTACTCGTCTCACGTTTCTCGGAGCTATCCTGGACTCCAGCCTGTTCAAAGCGTTCGTTCCCAGGGAGCGGATGGAGAGACTCGCGCACCTCATGGACAGGGCCCTACAGTCCAAGCTGTCACTGCGACAGTGGCAGCGGGTGCTAGGCCTCCTGACCTCCGCTCAGGACCTGACCGTCGGGGGCAGACTGTATCTGTGTCCCCTTCAGGTGTTTCTGAACACACACCTCAGGGAAGCTCACTGCTCTCACGCTATCCGCCTCCCGCCGGACCTCCTCCGCTTCCTGGCTTGGTGGCGAGTGGAGGACAATGTTTACTCAGGCGTCCCGCTGAGGCCGGCCCCCGCATTCCTGCACCTGTTTGTGGACGCGTCCACTCAGGTTTGGGGGGCTCACCTTGTCTGGGACCAGACCGCAGGTGTGTGGTCACAAGCTCAGGGAGACAGTCACATCAATGTCCAAGAGTTGGATGCAGTCCGCCGGGCGATAGACCACTGGTCAACACGCCTGCAAGGTCACTGCCTCTTAGTACACACGGACAGCTCGGTTGTGGCTTGGACGATCAATCGCCAGGGCTCGACCAGGCCGGACTCCCTGCTCCAGCTCGCACGCCGCCTGTTCGATCTCGTGGACAGAATCGGGTTGACAAACCGTGTGGTGCATATACCAGGGGCCAAGAACGTTCTCCCAGGCGCTCTCTCTCGGCAAGCAGCTGCACCCTCGGGTGTTTCAGTCTCTGTGTCTACAGTTCAGCAGGCCTCTGATAGACCTATTCGCGACAAGGCTCAATTGCCAACTGCCGACGTATGTGTCCCCAGATCCCGACCCCGGAGCCTGGGCTCTGGACGCTCTCTCGTTAGAGTGGGAGGGGTTGGACGCCTATGCTTTTCCACTGCCGGCCATCCTCTCTCAAGTAGTAGCAAAGCTACAGTCCACTCTCACTATCCGACTTCTCCTCATAGCCCTTGGTGGCCCGCTCGGCCCTGGTTCATTCCCCTGCGCAGGCTAGCTCTGCAGGAGCCAGTTCACTTAATTCAAAATATCTTTTTCAAAGTCAAAATTTTATTTAAGTTAAACTTTTACAAAAATCAATAAATATTTTCAAAGTCAACATGTCACAAACGTTATATTTCCAAAATCAATATTTCATCTTACTCAATATATATTATTAAAATCAACATTTCCTTTAAAACTTCACCAAAGTCAATAAAATAGAATTATAATATTTCATAAATTCATTATTATCAAAACTTCCTTCAACGACTTATCCTACTACCCTTTTCCACATATTTCCATTGGAAAAAAAAATCCATTGGAAAAATTCCGAAAAAAAAATCCATTTGAAAAAATTCCATTGGAAAAAAAGTTCATTGGAAAAAATTCCAGAGTCTTCCGCATCCCACAGTCCAGTCCACCGACAGCGCAGTAGGGGGTCCACTGGTTGGATTCACGGAGGCAGCTGTCGCTGAACTATGTGTGTAGGATCTGGGTGCGGTGGTTCCGCATCTCAGTCTCGATTGAGGAGGTGTTGGTAACCCCTGGGTTCTACCCCGATGTGTTTCTCAGACCAAACACTCAACCCTTCCAACCATTCATACTCTCTGGGAGTAACTGGTCTTCATTATCCGGTGGTTCATGCGTCTAGGTTGGTACACAACTTAAACAAGTCAGACCTAATGACGACTATGCATCTGCCTACATCCACCTGTTCTGTTCCCAGAGAGTAGATGGAGAGACTCGCGATCCTTGTGGACCCTTACCACCTCCCTGACACTACGCCAGTGGTAGCAGGTGTTGGGTCTCCTGACCTCCTGACATCCTAGTTGTCACGACCAGTCTCTGGCTCTGGCCATTCACGGGTTCCCAAAAACGCTAGTCAGGGAAGCTCCCTGCGCTCATGCTACCTGGCTCCCGCCTGAAGGAGAATAATGTTTCCCTCTAAGATCCCCTCCGGTATACCTTCATCTCTAGGCAGACACGTCGACTCAGGGTAGGGTATGCTCATATGGGTTTGACAAGATGACGGAAGGGTGGTCAAAGGCTCAGACACAGTTTGCCTGGCGATCGAACTCGGGTCAGCGCGACTTTGGGGTGGCAGTCTGGATAATCAATTGTCAAGGCTAGACAGGAGTGGATCCTCTTCTCCAGTTCACACTCTGTCTGTTTGAGCTGGTAGACAGCATCGGACAATCCACGTTCTAGGAGCAACAGACGTCCTCTCACTCTCTCTCGGCCAGACAAATCTCCCCCTACCGAATGGCAGATGCACACACATGTGTTTCTGATGTTGTGCAATTTTCACATGCCTCTGACAGACGTGCTAAATTGCCAGTTGCCGACGCACGTGTCGCCGTCCCCGACCCGGGTGCCTGGGTTCTGGACACTCACTTGGTAGAGTCGGAGGCGATGTACTCCTAATAGTATGTCGAGTGACAGCGGGGCTATGGAACACTTGAGTCTTCAGACCCCTCCTCATAGAGAGGCTCTACCTGCAACCCAATTGGATAGCATGTGGCTCGCTGTGTGCGATAGAGCATTCAGATGACAGAGGTTCCGGTCTACCCCATGGTGGGCCACTCGTACTTGGTTAGTTCCCCTGCCCACACTCTATCCTACTTCGGACATGATCTGCTCAGGGGCAATCCGAGCATTCACGCACTTGAGAGCACTCAGGCCTTCCATCTGCACACCTGGATTGTAACGAGAAGGGTCTGAGGGGGAGTGAGAACTCCTAGCGAGTGGCCTAGACCATCTCTACGGCTCAACATCCAAACATCAGGAAGCTCTACGACTTCCAGTGGTGAGCTTTCACTTCTGAGCAGATCATCAGACGGAGGCGTCTACTCTGCCCTAAATTGCCGAATACTTGGTGTTCATGGGGAACGAGAGTGAACTCCAGCCCTCCCATTAAACACCAACTTGGCAGCCATCATGTTGGTTATCTGCAAATGATCTAACGGACTCGTCAGGTTGAAGGGACTTATAACACCTTTCGCCATGTCAATGGTCTGCGTCGGCGTGACTCTAGACATACGGGATGGGACATGTCGCTGGTCTTCAGTCGTGCGGTCAGGGCGGAGAGTATGCACATTTTGCGGGACTCCAAACCTTGTCTGTAAGACCCAGGCCGTGGACCAACCTTTCTGATTCTATCATTTGGTCCGCCAGACGACACACTAAAGGTCACGAACTTTACCCAGTGTCCGGTTAGCGCCTCTGCTTTTACACGGAGTATACCAGGGGCATCAGAAACTCGCAACTTAAAGACCTTGACAGGAAGGCATTCGGATTTATCTGCTGCCAGCAGTCATCGGCGCTTCCAAGGCGGCCGATCTTCCTCCTTCAGATCACTCAAATTAACAGGAGATTAGAGCACTGTTAGCCTCGATGGTTTTTCATTGTAGAATCGCCATGGCAGTCTTAGCAAGTGTTCACTGACCACAACTCACGGGCACCCCATAAGCCGGGGTTAGCGTCCTACGCGCTTATATCTTCATAACGTGGTTGTTCACCTTGTTTGCACAATAAACACTTCTTGTTTTTCTCCAGCATGTTTTGTTCTCTTGGTGCATGAATGTTGAACGTTTGACCAAAGTTAGGGCAATCGTATGGTACCTGTCCTTCGATTTTTACTGTATCCCATCTCCCATAACATGTTCTGGTGGCGGATATATAGGGGTTGAGCGTTTGGCTGTCCTTTTTCGTAGGGCGAAGGCCCTCCATACCCTAAATTCAAGAATCCGCATTTGTTCTCTTGGCTAGCACTCCGTCAGGGTGGCTTCCCACTTTTCTGTTGTATATTTCCACCCGCTACTCAGGCGTGCCAGACTAAGGGTTAAAAGCGAAGAGTCTCGTTTGACCATGTGTCTCTGCTCAGACCACCTCCCTGCTGTTGTAATCTTGGCAATGTTGGTTTTTCAAACCTGATAAGTATGTAAAAAAAAATAACATTAACGCACGTTCGTGTCCGCCGTACCTCCCCTCCTAGGTTTGGGTCTGAGACTCGTTTGCACTAGGGAATGATGATGATGTTACCTGTTTCAGCCCCACCTATACCCGGTAGCGTCCCTTTTTTTATCTGTGTGATCTATGTTGAGGTATGCTTCAGGGGGAAGCGTTGGGCAATGTTTGTTTTTCAATGAGGTAAGAAAAAAATGACATTCACTCAAAAATGTTTAATAATACATAATCAAAAGTAATTTAAATTAATAGCAATTGTCAAATTTGTGCATACGTATATGATATCGATAATATACACATAAATTAAAGGGTGAAATGTATAAATTAAAAAATATACTGAAAATGAAGCCTTAAAAGTTGATGTCATAACAAAGGGCAGCCATTGTTGTCGACGTAATTTCCAAGAGGATGGGCATGTATAAAAGGACAGCGCCGATTGGATCTATAGACAACAATACACTTTTCTGGGATCGGTAGAACGTATCGAGCCCTATGGCGGGAAATAAACCAGGGGTTCAGTTCCAGAGTGAGGCGACAACCGGATGTTACACAGCACAGTGGCGAATCCGCCACTGACAGCGTGTCCAAAAACGTCTGAGACTACGTTATATTCTGTCATAGATTGAACATATTGGGTGTCAAGTACCATGGTTTCCAGGATGTATGTGTAAGCGCACGTGTATATTTATCTCATTGTGGTGACTGGATCAATCGTAAAGGTGATTCAGATGATTTACTGCAACGATTTTATTTTGGTGTCCATAATCAAGACGTTTGGCACTCGGAGAAAGATGATAAGTTTTTAAAAATATGTCATTATATGAATATATACAAGTTATTATCTTGTTTTCTTTTAAAAACGGTAATATTTGAAATGTGATCGAGTTGCCTGAAGGTAAGGGAACAAAGTACCAATGAAGATATATATACATACTGAATATACCTACCTTCATTCATGACTGGACATTTGCGACACACGCCATCCTCACCGATCCCATTTTCACAAGCCTGGTCGAGACAGTTGGAAACTCTTCTACAGACTGGTGAAACAGAATATATATTTGATATATCGAAACTATTTGCAGGTTATCATGAAAGTGTGTTTTAGGATGGTCAATATCCTGCATTAGGAATAAACATTGAGCCTTGGGTGGGTTTCCTCTCATTCTGCCTATAAATCATTCCGCCTACAGCTGGGTCTTGTCGAGCCCTAATACCTAATGGACAGATTTTCGAACTGCTGAAGAAGACTGAGTACAAGATGATTTAACTTCTAACTAATCCGCATATCGGAACATAGCTTCCTCCGCAAGGTCAAAACTCAGCCAGTCTCTATAACTGGCTAATCTAAGTCTTGCTGCACTTCACAAGATTTTTTGCGCTAGCGTAGCAGCGCGCTGAATTTTATATGGTAATGAAATAATAGTTTTCAGTTTGTTTTCAGTTTATTTTAATCACATTTGATGAGTAAATTGCGAATTTAAATTCACCGCCCTGAAGGATCGGCATGATAGGCATGAAAAAAATGGCAACAATTAATCAGGTGTCAATTTGGAGTAATTTCTGTTTTTATATAATGCGTGGGGGGACTGAGTGGGTGGTTAAGTGGCAATAATACCCAACTGACGTCCAAAATAAAGAAGAAAATATAGCGAGTGAAAAAAAGTACTTATTATATATCTAAATAAAATAAAATTATGTTGAACGATGTTTTGAAATGGTGTAACAATGTGGTAAAATATGGAATATAAATGGGTCTTACATGTAAGGCCCGTACACATCTGTCAAACCACCTTGAACCAAATAGTGTACGGAACAAGATAACCTGTTGTAAATCTCATGAACTAATTTTCCTTACTCATTGACGACAGGATGCCTACTTAATTTGATAAAAAATGCCAGGCAGAGGAAAGTACACAAAAGTATCTGTTGATTTTATCATATGTATGATTTTCAATTGCAATAATTCAATTTTGGACGTCGTCGTTTTAAAATAGATAGTGCAGGTGTTTAGTCAGCAGTCATAGAATAATTCGGCAATATTTTTAAAAATAAAAAATGCAAAATGAAATTTTGTATTTATTTTGTTGTTGGTGATAGAACACAACTATTCGTCGACATATAAGCATATTCTATGTGAAAATTAATGAATGTGCCTGATTCTGCACACATTTACAATATTTTAAACATGGTAGGGGTCATGTTGGTGTAATTTCTTACCCCTGTCTTCATTAAACAATGATATTTTAACTGACATATTACTTCGAAATTCTCATTTATGGTGTGATATGTATAATATGTGTATATAAGACGTGAAATGTTAATGTTCAGTTTGTTCAAATTCTAACTTATGTTTTGTGTTTTTTATGGTTGTTTGCATGTGTACCTTTTGAATATTTGTTGTACTATAGGCCTGGGGCCTTTTAGTATTGAAATAAAGAACTAACATTTAACCACAGTCACCAATAATTCATTCAAACTACTGCAAATAAGTATCATTGTATCGTGAATCCGATTTCTTTTGCAAAATTGAATTAATCGAAACAAACTGTGGTGTGAACTTTCATTTTCTTGGCAGTTTATATATATGATAACTTAATTCAAATATAATACTCACTTCCGTTTAGTATCGGTCCCGCCCACACTGCCCCGAACAGGAACAGGAACAGGAAAAGGAAGATGATCAGGAACTTCATCATGCCAATTGAAGCTGAAGCAGAACAATCAAGATAAGTGAAGGAACAAATGACAGTCACGGATTCTTTTTTTTTCTCTCTTAAGCCAGTGCTCCTTGAGAAGAAGACGAAAAGGCGAATATTACAGGCGGATGGACGGACGGACGCCGGACTCAATGGCATAAGCCCATCGGACATACAGATCAGATAATAATAACTCCAAAGTTTCACTTTACTTACCAAACAGTGTTACACACTCTAGAAACACAGCGCATACTGCCTCCCCTGTTTGTGTAATGGCCTGTATATAGTCCGACTAACAAGCCACGCCTCCATGAGCGTCGATTGGCTCAGTACGGGTGAATTATTTGGGACCGTCGTGTTGAGCCATTGCGACGTAAATTATGACTAAGACGTAAATTGTAATATTTGCAACGGATTGTTATAAACCTTGAGGTAAATTTCAATAAAAATTCAAATTGTAAGAAATCTTAATGTAAATTGTCAGACTGATAGGTGCACTGTCTTGGTCTGTTTTGCGTTGAGCTTCAGAGCTGCTCACTGATTCTGAAATAACTGTGAAAATAATCGTGAAAATATAAACTTTCTATCTCACTCGATGAAATAAACATGGTATCAAAGACATCTATCTTCTATATCTTTTGTCAAGGTGAACTCTGATATATTAGTGTAACGGCCGGAATTATTGTCCCAAGAATTAAGTGCCAATTTCCTGTCCCCAATCGTACTCAATTCTCCTTTGTTACTCCATTGGCTGTACTTTCACTTCTCTCATTTTGGTTAATGCTATTTCCTGATGTTCTCATGAATATTTGCATTAAATACTTTTATTTGCTGTATTCATAATTGACCAGTAGCATAAAAGATTAGTTGCTGATTAAGATGTAAACGTTGGTCATTCCAAACTCCATTTAGCTCATTGCTAATTTAAGTTCCAAATTCCAAAGTTCCTTATTCAATCTTTTGAATTAAGTGCCTAAAACAGATAGTTGATACATCTATGTCTAAATGAACCAGTGCACAGTATTTCCTTTGTCTCATGCTTCACACATGTTGTTGAGTAATATGGCCAAGCACTGCTGACCAAGTTTCAAGATGGCGGCACCACGTGTAAACAAGGATGCATCGTCTGCTCAGATATAGCCATGCAATCACTTAATGCTACATTGCAGCACTTACTTAATTAACCTTGTGCTATAAATCTGTTATGTTATTTCATTTGCATATGAACTCATACATGATATTTTCATGTTGTTGGCTAAGCATTAACAACCATTGTTTTTTTCTCCATCACAATACATACATTATGTATTCAAATTCATTTCCTATTTATAATATTCATGTGATGTTTTTTCACGATGATTCTGTTAATGCTATCATTGCATTGTTATCATTATCTGTTATAGTGAATAATGTTTTCTCACAATGATTTGGCTATTGTCAACATCGTTTATTTTATTATTATCTTTTCAATGTTGTCCACTTGATGTGAAGTCACTGTTATCTTCATTAATACAGTATGTATTATTCGTATGGCCCCTTCCATTTTACCTTCAACCTTTAGTAAAATTTAATTATGTAATATCTTATTATTGCATTCTGAATATGTTTCATTTTGCTAAAGTTGGGTAACTTAATTTGGAAATCTCTATAAATATTCTACCTACTGGGTGTATGTACATATTGTTGGAGTTAGTCCAAAATAGACTGGTATGATCAACCAACAAACAGTCATACCCAATCCTCACTATTTTCCATATTTGTATAGGCCAGGTGTCCTGTCATGATTAATAATTTACCCTATACCGGTATTGTTAGTTTATACATATCAATTATGTTGAGGGTTAATTATTTCTCTCCAAATTAGTATGCTAACATATGTATTCCTTTAGGGGTCCTTTGTTTGATAATGTGACTCGTACCTTACGTCAAGGGACAACATACCCTTCTATGGTAGGATGTGATGATTACTTCTGTGGGAAGATTATGGTAATACATGTAATCAAATATAAATACTCATTGGGTGATGTAAGCACTGATGTTGCTTCCAAAATGTATGTATTTATTCTTAAAACAAAGTTACGTACACATCAGGATAGCTTTGTGATCGTAGTTTGATGATACAAGTCTCCAATAGTTTACTAATTTACGAAAAGTCTCCGTTAGTTTAGCCGAGGCCAATAATTGTTCCCGTCAGATCGAATGCGCTTGAACGCAGCCGCCTGAATCCCGAGAAAAGTGGCATAGTACAAAAACCCGTGCTAAACTATTCACTGTGTACAGCCGATGACGGTAACAAATTTTACGGTCATCCCAAAATGGCGAGTTTTTATCTCTTGTTTTCAGCTCTACGCCTGTATATATGAGTTCAAAATTATCGCGGGTATTTTGATAATCCTGGTGGTGTGTCACCTGCCTCACATTTAAAGTACTATGCGATGATGACCGTATATAATATTTCTCTTCAAACAAGATGACCGTAAACTATTTCCGATGATGATCGTAAACTGAACAACGACTGTATTTATTCGATGTTTGCTGCACTGTAAGCTACATTTGGTAAAATGAAGAGTTGTTCCCTTATTGTTACAACTATTTAAATGGAAAAGTAGGCCAGAATCCTTATTCCAACAGAATGAACATTTAATCAAATATTAACTTTGTTACCCAATTTAAAGTCACAATTGCACGTCATTTAAGTTTTGTTTATAGATAATCTACAGAGAAAACAAATCTCTCGATTTAACGATATTATGATGTAATCTACCATAGAAGTAAGGCTGGGCGCACACTACGTCCGATTATTTTTGCGATGCGTCATGCGATGCGTTTTTCCGCGCACACTACACACGTTGCGTTAGATATTGCGTTTTATTTTTAAAAATATTCAAATATGGTGCTAAACATCTCTAGTGTATTGTATTCTACAGATGTGGATGCCAACATAGCTATATCAAAATGATAGTCTTACAAAACATGTTTAAGAAATTTCAGTATTAAAAACAAACAATATGTACATGTATACATGTATGTCGTAATATAAAAAAAAATTCAAAGTTATATCAAAAGCGGGATTTGTAATTATGGATCAAGATATAATCATTGCACGGGTCAGTTCGTACTAAAACCAGTTCACCCCAGGGTCGCTTCGTACCAGAGCCAGTCCACCCTAGGTCGGTTCGCCCCAAACATCAGTTACATGTATGCATTTGAGACCTACATTAATATTTTGATTACATATGATCATGTAATTACACGAGTCGCGAGTGAGTTCGGTAATATAAATTGACCGATCCTACCCATCGCAAAAAAACGTGAAAATAGGGAACAATTGGATAATCATTCTCTTTCCACAGAGGTTACTCCCTTCAGATTTCAGATTCAGATAACCTCTGTTCTACTTGGCCTGAATGCGACGGCGAAAATGGACTGTCCTGATTGGTTGCAATTGAATAAAGATGTGAAAACAGCGACGCCGTTGTAAAAATGACATTTGCCAATGACACGTCATACTGATATAATAAACGTAAGATAAACGTTTTCTCATTTAACGTGCTTTCCTTGAAATATGCTATTTGATTTTGTGACAACAATTGATTATAAACATGCTGATAAATAAAGAAGACCGAATCAGAAACGCAAACAGTCCATTAGTGTATACTGACATATGCTAATGAGAGTCAAATGGGTCAAATCGGTCGACATAGCATCTTAAAGATGAGTTTTCATTGGTTAAGAAGCAGGGATACAGTATGAGGTTCCCCTTCTCCCGCTAGGGAATGTTGCTGGAATTCTGGCCTTCAAGAACAGGTAAGGATCAGGAATCTGAAGGGAGTAACCTCTGCGGTAAGAGAATGTGGGCTAACAAGTAACCTGATTTGATAGTACAGTGAAAAAACATTTTCAAATTCATAAATTACAATTGTAACTTAAACAGTTCTGTCATCTCAGCTACACATGTTAATCAGACATTGTCAATGATTTTCTGCACTTTTAATCATGGCATCATTTAATCATGTCCACAGTACATTTTAATCATGTTCAGTTTCTTTTCTTTTCTATTGATTCATAAATATTATGACTGATGACGGAAATATGATGTCTTTGGAAGAATTGAATGGTAAATATGACTTTCTCACCTACGAAGGTTTTAAGAGAGTGGTGTCTGAATATTTCAGAAAGAGGAACATTTTAATCATACACAAGCGGTTCATGTTTTTTTCCTATTGTACCATTAAATATTTCAAGAATATTTATAAGTACAAAGGTTGTAAATTGCTTAACCGATTGAGATTTGATAAATCAACTGGCTAATTAAGATGGGAAGAAATATTTTACAAATATTTCCAACAGAATGAATGAGAAAACATTAATTTGATGGCTAGTAGATGTACTCAGAGTGTTGATCTAAAATGGTTTCAGTACAAGATGTATCAGAATATTTCAACAAAAAGGATGTGTATACTATGCTATGCTTTATTGTATTTATCGTATAAATATATCAGGGCAAACCGACCCAGGACGATGCGACCCGGAGTGAACCGGTTTCGGCACAAAACAACAACAACTTCATTATATCAAACATCAACATTTACTAGGGCGAATCAACCTTGACGAAGATAACCGGGGTGAACTGGTTTTGGTACGAACTGACCCGAATCCCATGGTACTTAGACCTACCCACTTACCTCCCATGTGGTTTTCAAGAGTGGGGAAACCCCCCGAGACGTGGAAAATATGACGTAAGATAGGGATTCCTCCATGCGATTTCGTTTGCGATAAAATAGGTGCAGCACAATAATGCAAAGAATCGCATGTTAGTTAAACTAAATTGTGTTTTTTTTGTTGTAAACTCAAACCATGGAGTAAACGTTGTATTCAAAGTATTTTGAAAGTAGAACATGTGCGGTTTTGAATTTTAATCATTAATTTCTCATAATAAGTGTTATTAGACATTTGACAATAACACATTCGAAATTCATTACAAATAATCTATAATGTTTTTAAAACAACGAACAATCTGAAAAAAGTGTGTCCAATATTAAAAAAATAAAAGTATGCATTTTGCTGTCTAAATGCAAGTAGGCCTAATAGTGTCATTAATTGATTGACATTCTATAAGTTAAGATGATGAAGAGACATTTTTTTATGGACAAACACTTTCTCGGTTCTCTGTAAGCGGCGTTTCGACATAGTGGAATGAGAAGAAACTTGGAGGACTTATATATACATGAGTTTTGTTTTCCTTCGTCTCTGTACTTTATGAAGCTGTAAACATCAACAAGATAGCTTCCTCTCTAAACACAGACGAAGGATATTTAAGTTTTAGTGCCTTTCACCTTTTGCTAAACTAAATTCAATACTTATATTTCATATTAGTGTGTATTAGTGTGTAATACTATTTAAGTGTTTCTACCTAATCCATGTCGTGTACAAGAAGCTCATTTATTTGATAAACATTCATCTACCTTCCAATCACTTTCAATCTCAGTATATGACATGACATAACTGACATCCAATTAATTTGCTCAAACTCGTACATTATATAACCTCGGACATCAATACGGTTACCTCCCAAAACTTCTACATGCCAAGACTCCTACAAAAAGTGGGGACAGAATTATGCAATTACCTATTTTATAATGGAACAGCCCAGGATATGTTTTAATGTAATTTGCCAAAACTTCTACAGGTGATTGAAGAAGAGGATTACTGAAGTAGAGGATTAACAGGTCCAGCTTTTCACTTACTAAGGAAGATGACAGAGTATTTGTGTTTATTAATATTTATATACATATATTATATATAAATATAAATATTTTGTTTCATATTTCGTACGTCAAATACGAAAATTTTCGCAATTGTTACAATGGTTATCCAGATAGTGGAAAGGGGAATTTATAAACAGGGATATATACCCCTATATATATATATTTATCTTTCCCCGTGACGTTGACAGAATTTATGCATTACAACATAAACATACATTCTAACAAGAACAATTTCATATACCAATAACTGAATATGTAAATTCAACAATTTCACACAATGTATTTAAAAACGCTCTTGGATAAAGAAATGTTCACATGTTTGTAATATGACTCTCAGCCTTGAATAATATTGTTTGGTATAAAAGAAAATATTGTAACACACAATTTTTTTTACTTTATTCTGTTGTCTGCAAATTTTAATAGATTTTTCAAAGAAATGTCTGTCAGATAAAGAATAGAAAAAGATATTTCCTTTAGCAATTGTATTGCTGACAAACTCTATCAGTCATGGATGCTGTATCATATTTTCTTTTCTTCAGAAGAGCAGCACCAGTAATGTACATTAACCCATTTTGAATATCACTTAAGAATAATATTCTTGTATTTTGTATTACACATATTAACCGTCCAATTGGGGACTTGAACAAGAATACACACCTGCAATTGGGGACTCGGAATCCAATTGGGGACCTTACCGATAAGGTCGAGTTAGGGTTACCTCCCTTTCTCAGCAGTGCCAGCATTGAACTGCCTGGGAAGCAGGCGGCACTTCCTGGTTACATCGATGTCATTAACGAGTTTTATGCAAGCCAAATAATTAATAAATCTTTCTTCAATTTGCTACTTGACCTTTGTATTGATATATGACATAAAATATTTTAGTTCCAGTTTATTTTTACAATGCTAAAACTCGTAAAACGTCGGAACAGTTCACCATATATGTCTCTTCCCAAAGACAGTTCTGTAAACAGCTGATCTGAACAAAAAAACGTTTTATTATATGACGAGCAGTGAAATACTGGGATTTATCAGTGAAATAAACTGTCTATCAAGCTACAGTGATACTAACTTATATTTTCACTGGGAACGGTGACTGATATAATTTGACGTCATAAAACAATGGTCTCGCGCGGCGTTTTGGCTTATGACGTCACAGTGTTGCTGTGGTGACGGGCTGTTCCTTGCGCTCGCTTGGCGTGAAAACGACCCTTTTCAGACGTAATTACATGGATAATATCATATAATAAATAGAATATCCGTCAATTCTTGACAAATACCATGTTTATCTCATCTCGTGAGGTAGCGCCACTCGTGAAAATATAACCTTTCTACCTCACTCGATGAGATAAACATGGTATTAGTCAAGAAAAGACAGATATCCTCTATTTATCAATACATGATTTTTAATTTGTTTTTAATACAAATACAATACATGTAAATAAATAAATAAATGAAAGTGTAGAAAAATGGATTAAAGTGCAACCATTGTTTTTCTTATCTTTTTAGGTGAATTTTTAGTAAATTATTTATCAAACTACAGAATGTGTTTGATTACTGTTTTAATAATTTGTATCTAGAAATTAAAGAAAGAAATTATATGTTTAATGAATTGATCAAAGTTCATCAACAGAGGTTGTTTTATATATATCTACTACAAATAAAAACAACAATTCAATTTTCAGTTTTCCATAACAGAAAAGTTGAAATAATTTCATTGATAAAGGGTTGTTGTATATTTTTTAAATCATCAGGCTAAAAAAGTACCTTTACTGATTCTGCTGGCATGAATTGACCAACTCAGAATCCCTCTCAAATTATTAAAAATGTTTGCAAATTTCCCCAGATTTTATCCCTGAACTAAAACTCTAAGTGAAAAATTATAATTTTCTTAATAAACCCTGAATCTGTTATGCTAACCTGAAAATGTTTCATCTCGTGTAAACTAGAGCACAATTGCTTTTTTGGGCTATTGCCTATATACATTTTGTCAAAAAAAATCTGTAAACAAAGTGATAAATTTTGTCTGGCCTTGTGATGAAAATACGTTATTACATTTAGGAATAACTTTTAGAAACTGATATTGATTTGACTTTAAAATAAAAAATCAATCACCTTACATATTCAATAGTGATGTTAACATTATTAAGGAATACTCTGACTACTGTGAAACTATTTGAAATATTATTTTAATAAAAAAAACAACTTTTTAATCACATTGAAAGAGACTGTTTTCACAAACGATTTGACGCATTCATAGTTCATTCCCAAATTTAAATTCTTCTGACATGACAACAGAATTCTACCTTGAATTAATTAGTGTTTAATGTGAGAAATGACAATTAAACATTGAATTCACTTCAAGTTTAACATTTGAAGAAGCTGTAATGTTGCTCAAATGCTCAAACCTTTCCTTTCAACTGCTCCGATTCATAACTCATAAAACTATACTGAGGAAAAACAAAATAAGGGATTGCATATTCCTTTATTGATGAAAACAAAATGCCTTACAGGTTTCAATGAGAGTTTACATGTTCACTACCCATAAACTGGCGCCTAAACGCACCAGGTTCAATAGGAGGGGTTCATGAAAATCGTGCACTTCATGTTTTACCATCATTTTTCGGGTATAAAGGGTACCTGTGCCAGAAATAGAGTCAGTTCTGTTTTTCCTGAACATGGCAAGACAGTACATGACTTTGGCTCAGACACTTTCAAAAGTCAATCAGTGTCTTATCTCGCCTCTGGAACCTCTACCGTCAGACTGGTGATGTTGCGATGAGAAAAGGTCGGGGACGACCTAAAAAGACAACACAAAAACAAGACCGAATGATCGCATGGCGTGCCTTGCAGAATCGATTCACCCCAGCATCGAAAATAAACGCCGATCTCAGGGCTGCCACGCGAGTACGGGTATATGACCGTACTGTACGAAACAGACTAAAGGCAGCAGGTTTAAAAAGCAGACGACCTTCTGTTGGCGTACGGATGACACAGCAGCATAAGCAAAAAAGACTGGATTGGGTGCGGCAATATGGTGTGAGATAGCTACGTCATTGGCGTTACACCATGTTCAGTGACGAATCGAGATTCAATCTGGACTATGCAGATGGCAGAGTGCGTGTTTGGCGTCGCCGAAATGAGAGGTACCAGCAGGACACCATTAAACAACATGACAGATACGGCGGTGGGTCAGTCATGGTATGGGGCGGAATTACCTACGACAACAGAACAGATCTGATTCGCCTCGACGGACGACTGACAGGTGTTCGATACCGTTTTGAACTCCAACAGGACAATGCTCGTCCCCATACGGCTCATGTCTCAGCTGATTTTTTGAGAAACAGTAACATTACAGTGTTGCCTTGGCCTGTCAAAAGTCCGGACATAAACCCTATTGAACATCTATGGGATGTGCTAGGTCGAAGGATTCGTGAGAGACTTATACCACCACGAATTCTTGATGATCTCTTCAAGTGTATGCAGTAGGAGGAATGGAGTGACATTCCGAGAGCTACAGTAAGAAACCTGATCGGAAGTATGCAAAGACGTTGCCAGACAGTCGAGAGAGCACGTGGGGCCATAATCGATACTGACATTCTTCATTTAACCTGTAGACAATGACAATAATCTGTATGAAATGAATTGAATACAATCTGTGACAACCTGTGGTTTTATGCGATCCCTTATCTTTTCTTTAAATTTTTCGGGAGACATAATGTTTTCGCATCCGTCCGTCATTCCGTCATTCCGTCATTCCGTTATTCCGAAATGCTTTCTTTTCCGGGCCATATCTCAAAAACCGTTCAAACTTGGTATGTGGTTAGACCTAGTGGTGGAGTGGTGCCTTTTGCTATTTTGGTAATTCTGAATTTTTTATTTGTTCTGGTTTCCATGGAAACAATTTGAACTTAGTGCAAATTGGGGGTAGGGACCTTTTCCGGCCTCTATTTCAAAATCTATTTAGTATTTATTTACGAAACTTGGTATGTATTTAGACCTAGTGGTGGAGTGGTGCCTTTTGCTATTTTGGTTATTCTGTATATTTTATTTTTTCTGGTTTCCATGGAAACAATTTGAACTTAATGCAAATTGGGGGTTGGGACCTTTTCCGGCCTCTATTTCAAAATCTGTTTAGTATTTCTTTACGAAACTTGGTATGTGGTTAGACCTAGTGATGGAGTGGTGCCTTTTGCTATTTTGGTTATTCTGAATCTTTTATTTTTTCTGGTTTCCATGGAAACAATTTGAACTTAGTGCATATTGGGGGTAGGGACCTTTTCCGGCCTCTATCTCCAAAACCATTCAATATTTTTTCACCAAACTTGGTATTTGCTTAGACCTAGTGATAGAGTGGTGCCTTTTGCTACTTTGGCTATTCTGAATTTTTTATTTTCTTGTTATTAATGCAGTATTGAACTTAGTTCTTAGCATAAGTGAAAAATAAGGGTAATATGACTAGGTTGGATTGAAAGTTGGAGCGGGGGACATCACAGTGCATCACATGCACATATTTCTAGTTCTCTATGTGTAGTGTGGATTTGTCTAAGTTTTCAACCTTTAATTAGAATAATTGACTATTAATTGTATATTTTTCAGTCATTAATTACATGACTTTTGAATGTAACAGCTATGATGTCCTGAAGAAATTTAAACTACAGAATGAGAATAGAATTAACTTGGTGAACATATAAATTCAACTTGCATTTATAAGGATAGTTATAAAATCATGTTTTTTTAAAGACAATGAATGATGTGCAGAGCCATATTGGCATGTTTGCCCCTTTTAATAAATATTCAAATTCCTTACATGCAGAATATTCTTCGAAACACCCTGAACACTTTTGGAACTATATTTAGTTTTTTTAAATTCAATCTTAATATCATCTACAGTACATATTTAATGTAATATTAATTTCAACTGACAATGTAACGATTAATTCATCTAAAGCTGCAGTGAAGAGAATAAATTCACCGACATATTGACTATATTTTTATGGTAGAAGTGCATCATTAATTTTGAGCAATTATCTGGTGGACCAATACGTTGAGTTTGGTCTAAATTCTGATGTTTTCTCTTTACATAAATATTTATTTCAGCTAAAACCTGAAGAATTCCTGTGGTTCAGTGTTGGAATAATAAATTAAAGTTATTCAACTCCCAGCTTTTGATTTCAAATAAAAAGTCTATAATTATATATAGAATAACATAAATACACGTATGTCTACAATGAATCCTGAAATATCATTTGTACTGGTTATGTGTGCAATACCTCTGAACTGTATTTTTAAGTTTCTTAATAAATTATCATCATTCAATGTTAATTTCAAAATATATAATAAGTCATTATATATTTTATATTATATATATTTTCATTTTATTTTATTATTTATGTTTATATACAACATAGAAGTGTGTTTTTTATAAACCTAAACAGTACATTACAGTAAATTATTTCTAGAAATATTATCATGTCCTTTGCTCTACTACATTAAAAACATTGTTTATTGTATTTCTTTTCGATCTGTACTGAACAGTACAGTGCGTCTTTTAAAGCCAGCTTTTCTATCAGATAGAAAATGAATACTTTCATTGACAATTTGTTCTTCCAGTAACACACACGATTAGAAACACTCAATTTTGTCACTTTGAAAACCAGAAATCTGGGTCTGCTGCGGCCTAGGGCGATGTCAGAATCAACATTAGTCATTTACAGTTGGTTTTTTTTTTAAAACACAGCCAGTATGGAATTCCCAGATTAATACATACAATTAAAGAGGAAAATGACTACAAACATTTAATATAGGACATTTTATGTGAACGCTGTCCGATGGATCCTGTCATTGAATCACCAGTGTCGCGGTCACCGACCTATTGCTTTAAACACTCGGCCGGAGTTACGATCAAATGGACATAAAAAGCATCAGATAACAGTAGATGTCATTTATATATGTTTATTTATCCTTCGGGAGCAAAATCAAAGTATATGTTACAGGGAATGGGAAAGGTAGGGGCCATAAGCCTTTTTGCACATAGGATGAACAATTTTGAAAGGATGAAATTTTACTGTTGTTATAAAGGGGAATGGCCCATTCAAATCTCTGAAAATGACTAAAAGCCCTTAAAGGCGCTGTAGCACGTTTTTTGCAAAATTTATTTTTTCAAATTTCCCATTTATAATGATAGTTTATGTCATTTAAATTAACTTTAGAGGGTAAAACATCTTATTACACAAACCAAGTATCTGTAGTGGTAAAAACTATGTTGCGTATAAAGCAAAAATTTCATGGCGGCCATTTTATTGTGAACACAATTTATTATTTTGTATTACAAAAACGATTCCCATGGCTTTACCGAACCATGTACACTCATTTTCAACTTTATTTTCCGAAGAGAGAAGGATGTTTTACTATTGGTGAAATTATTTTTCAAATACATTTCATCAACTTATTTGAGCAAAAAAACGTGCTACTGCCCCTTTAAAATGGCCCATTGTCAAAGGCGTCTTTCCCAATCCCTGTATGTTACCGTTGACAGTCCCGAAAAACCTTAATGCGACAGAGAAAAGGGAACGACAGATGCTATGTTGTCAGCGGCAACTTAGCAATGCCGCTTATAACAATAATAACAAATGTGGTCGGTAAATGGCCGCCGACGTCCCTGGGTCGGTTCGACCGGGTCGGTTCGCCCCAGTTTTAATATGATAGACAGACAGACATACAGACAGATTGTTTATTAAAAGTATCGCCTTATATACAATTATAAAAACATGAAAAATTAAGACATAAAATGAGCCGTCCTTCAAGGATTATGAGAGATTATTTACACATAAACATATACAGAATTGATATACATAAATACATAAAACGTTAATAAAATGTACACATATAAACCTAATGTCGTGATAAAGCTGCAGGCGTCGTTCCCTTGACATATTTAAGCAGGTCTTGGCTGTATATTTGCACAATAAAGGACTAGACATAATAAAAGAAAACTTTTCAGCATCTGTAAAATCTTTAAAAAATTCTGTAAAATTTGGCACCTATCCAGTAAAACATTTGTAAGGGATTGATATAAGGGGCAAGCTAAAAGTACATGTATCTTCGACAACATTCAGACAATTAAACACACTCTCTCATTTAAAGGCATATTACTATAGCGTCCCGTTTCTACAAGTAAGGTGGCAACACCGCATCGCGTGTGTTCCTGGTTCGACTCGATAAAAGCGAAAACATTTTATTATACAAATCGCTTTTCATTAGAAACAATCTTATATGGAACAACTACTTTGAGTTCTGTTACGCAATCTGAAATTTAAACATCTGTATATCAATTTATAACCGAAACGAAACGTTTTGACTAAGCAAAGGACAGTGAAAAGATTTCTGTTTCTGTCTGCAGATATCATAAATGTATCAAATCATCATGTTTTAAACTTTTTATTGGCATTTATCTTTTATATATATTTATATTTTGTTCGCTGTTTATAAATTGTCTTTCTTGTCATGCTAACGTTTCATATTTGGCATATGTACACTGGAGCGGTCTTCACATAAGTTCAATTGAGCTTGTTGACCAATCCAATCCATGTATTTTTGATTTCATGAAATAAATATGTTTGAACCATGTGAATTGTATTGAAAGAAAATCTTCGATCAGCCGACGGAGATATCGACGGATACAACAGAGACTTGAAGATCTCTAGGAAAAGTATACAAACGGAGACGTTAGCACCAGCAAATTTCTACAAAGTGCTGCTGTCAGAACATTGATTATTCAAAAATAAAAATATGCAGGCTTAAATGAACCAATTGACCTTTTCATTGATTCATAAGTAATTAATGGGACAGGAAAATGTCCACTTCTAAAACAGAATATAAATGTGGAAATATAATTCAGATAAATATTGTAAAGATTGTATTCTCATCTATTACACTGAAAATAAAAAAAACTAAATGCAGTTTAAACATGCATGATCATTGCTTATAAGTATAGTATGAATATATTTGTAAAACAATCTTTTCGAATTACTCATTTTACAATTTTTTTTAATCAGACCTACTAATTTTTTAAAAACACCCATATAATTACAAAAACTGGTACATATAACATTCATATATGTCAAAAGTGGTAAATATAACATTCATATATGTCAATATTTAACAATGAAACAGAAATTAGATACATGTAAAACATATATTTATAGTTGGGGCGAACCGACCTGGGGTGAACTGGTTCTGGTACGAACTAACTTTTGGAAATGTTCATGATAGCTTGATACTGTACAAACGTTGGGAGCAATGCAATCATTGAAGCCTGGCGAGTCCAATTGTTTGTTTCCAAATGGAATTCAATAAAACTGTACTGTACAATTTCAATTTCACAGTTTTGGATTATATTTCTATTTTGAAATTGTATTAATGAACAGTGTCAACATTATTCATTAGCTATTTGATGTTGATAATAATCAAATAAATTTCCAAAATTCTATAACCATAAAAGTGTAAAAACATGAAAGATAATAACCAGAAAATGACTGTTCCAGTGACTGATGGACTATTTTGACCAAATTTAAGCCGAGGGCTAAAATTCGAAAATGGCAAAATATTAAACTCAAAAGATTCGGTATTTCTATGCTATTAAGTATTTAATAATTGATTTTCTTTTTTTGAAATCAGTATTAAACATTTTGAATAGGTATGTTTACCCAAATGAGAACTTCAAATGTGAAAGTGAATGGTAATTTGAGAATCCAAATAACTTTCATCCTTCAATCACATAATGTTTCCAAAATATGTAGTTATAATTACATATAACTTATAACCATGTTATTCATAATGCAACAAGGTTGTGCAGTGAGGATTGCAAAGCTGTAAGATCGTTTCATTGTGATTACTAAAATCACTAAGAAGAGAAGGTGTTCTAAGTTGGAGAACTTGTTCCTGATCCTTTTCTTATTGAATAAAATATGTTTAAACTAAAACTAACAGCACTAAATTCTGCATTTTATCACACCCAGACGCTATTCTGTGAAATTGCGTCAATGACCATGACGAATTTCTGATTAAACACTTCAATCTTATAAATATAAACAAATCCTTTTTGGTAATGTTTCTTTTGTTCAGAAATACAAATTGATATTGACCATTAACACATGAATACCAAACACAAGTAGCATACGGTGTTGCACAGGAGGCCACTTAGAAGAGAATTAAAAAAGTTCGAATTCTATATCCTTAAACGAGTGTCAAATGTTTTTTTTAAGGAATAACCTTGCACAGCACTACAGTCCGTCCGGTCGTCCGTCCATCTGTAAACTTTCACATTTTCAACTCCTTCTCCAGAACCAGTAATAGATTTGGTGACCTTGTGACGCTTATGAAAATATTTTCATCTTTTTCTCCTGTACGAAAAGTTCTAGATAGCTGAAAAATTGTCACAAACTCCTTGGCCAATGGGGGTTCTAAATTGTAGATTTGTAGATTTGGTGACCGTGACCCCAAATGTAGGTCACAGGAGTCACAACCTAAAAACTTGTTGTGGTAATACTTAATACTTGAGATGGCTCAGATACTCAACCTTAGATAATAAATCACTGAAGTCCTGATTAGCTATAGAGACAATGGCTCTATTTTTATAGTTGCTGCTGTCCATAGAAACAATTAGAACTTAGTGCATAGTTTTGGGGGCAGCGACCTTTTCAGGCCTCTTTTTCAAAATCTGTTCATTATCATTTAATGAGACTTCACATGTGTTCAGACTCAAAGATGGAATGCTGCAAGCCTTTTGCAACTTAAAAATATTGTTCTACTATCCATGGAAACAGTTTTAACAAATAGCTACCACCCCCCACAGATCAGTGGCATACAATATCGATCTTATAAAAGCTCTACATTTATTTTAAAGTCAAACTTGTATCCCCATTCTAACATATAAAATACCTAATTAATTGTATTAATTGACTAATTGTCAGTTTCACAAGTTGGCAATTTGTCATTCCATGCTTGTGCGGGAATTCTTTGGCCTGGTATTCATAAACAGATGAAGTACTTGGTAATCTCGAATGACGTAGCATGTCATAAGGTTTCGGAAAACAGCGACAATTTCCGAATGCATTTAAAGGAAGCTCACTCTATTCTGTAGATTTCGCTATTGACGGTCTTTATTCTGGATCATTTCTGCAATATTTTGATAATTGTTATCAGTATTGTCGTGTCAAATTTTGCTTCTGGTAAGTTTTTTCAACATTCCGTCAGTTTTCAGATGGTAAGTTGCCTGAATTAAATTTATCCAAAAACATACCTGAAATGCGAATTGAATCTAGATCTTACCATTTGCATAAATTTCACCTTTTCGGGTCACATTTGACAAAGTATTTTTTGTTCATTTTAATCTCAACAGTTATTGAATGGCTCATTATATGTTTGTGCATGCAACAATTTAATGATAGGTCCACAAAACAGCTTCAGTTATCATTCACACACTAATGCGCTAACATTATCTTCCCACTTACTCGTTTCAAAACTTTTGAAATTAACTGATTCTACGACCAACCTATATTAATTTAATACTTTAAATAATTTAGGGATTAAATTCAGTATTTGTAAATGAACAAGGGATTATCTATAATTTTTTTGTAGAAAACTTTTATTAAAGACTATTCCTTTGGCCCAAGGCTAATAAAATTGCCACCAGGCTAGTAAATGTTAGCTTCTATAAGCTCTGTGGGCCTTTCAAAATTTGTGAATCATTATGAAATACTCAAAGTACATTGAATAGAGATTCTTGTTTTTATTGACCAGCAACAATGGTATCAGATGTGAATGATTGAAATAGGAAAAATACTTGCCTTTGGAGTTCAAACATAACATTTAATAATTGTTAGATTAATAGGAAACACGTTCTAGTAATACTTTTATTGGACTAGTAGAAATCAAAAGCAACTAGCCCTGAAGGCTACCATATGTTTGAAGTAAGTTTCTACCCCAGATGTGATAATATAAGATAAGATGTGATAATCATTATGAGATAAGCCACTTGACTTAAATGTTTCAAATTGAATATGACTGAAATTATATATGCACCATTCTCGATACCTTTGAGGATTCTAAGGAGGGAATGTAATTGATTTAGTTACATTTGTTTTCATTATTATACCCATGCACGCCTTACAGCATAAGCAAGGGTATATAGCTTTCATTCTGTCCATCTGTCCATCCGTTCGTCACAAAACTTTGTGCAGAGCATATTGCTCAAACTATACAAATTAGCTACACCGAACTTGCTACCCATGTTAGCCATGATCTCTAGTTGTGCCTTTTGAGGTTGAGACCGATTTCTGAATTTTATTTTGGCGGTTTCCATGGAAACATGACCAAAACAATGACTCTGTGAGGAAGTCATTTTATGCGGAGCATATCTCTCAAACTTAACATGCTAGCTTCACCAAACTTGCTACACATGTTAGCCATGATCTCTAGTTGTGCCTTTAGAGGGTTAAACTTACTTCTGAATTTTATTTTTGGCGGTTTCCATGGACTTAATAGTTATCTCTGGAATTGTACATTTCATATTCTTAACACACACTTAACACATAGGTTATTCATTCCCATAGATGTGCCTTTCCTATTTTCAATTATGTCAAACTATATTTTTGGGTAGTGAGCTGTGTTCGCTTTTACACTTGTTGTAAAGGTGTTAAATTGATTAAATAATGATGAATACATATGTACAATTAGGTAGGGGAAGGGGGTACTACTTTATGTTTAATATTTTATTTAATTTATATGTAATTGTACCAATACTTGTAACACTTCATTCACTTAGCATACTTTTAAAAAGCTGATAATTGTAATCACTAATTGGCATTCTCATTGTTCATGAATATTTTCATCTCCTTGGACTAGGGTAGGAGGGGCTGCTACAGTAAGTGTCTTCTGATATAAAATATAAGCAAGAATTGTTTGAAGAAGAGAAGGATAAAACTGTCATCAATACATGGGGCGGTCCGCAGAAGGAGCAGAATTCTGTAGTTGCGTGATTTGGGGTAAGATCCCTTTTATCAGACTCAGATTGTTGAAAGCAACACATATCTTAGACATGGCAAGGATGTTCTTACTTAATCAAGAGATTTTATTTTTCATCCAAAATAAATTTCACGGAGTCACATATGCTTAATTGACCATTGTATTTGTCAAGCCTGGCCATAAGCAATCTTCAGTTATCTCATTATCCCCCGCCGCGCGTTTAGCGCGAAGCGGGGGATATAGTATTCGGCTGCGTCCGTCCGTCCGTACGTACGTATGTCCGTACGAAATGGAATAACTCAAATACTATTCTCTGGATTCTTTTCATATTTTGCATATGGGTTCATCATGGGAAGAGTAATGTTCCTACAGAGGTTTGTGACCTTGACCTTCATTTCAAGGTCACGACGAAACTTTGTCATTTTACCCTTGTCAGCGGGATATCACAAGAACCATTCACTGGATTCTCTTCATATTTTACACATAGCTTCTCCAAGGAAAGACAAAGGGCTGATTAGATTTTGGTGACCTTGACATTATTGTCAAGGTCACTACGGAACTTTGAATTTTTTGACATGTTAATGTACATGTAAAGCTTGTCAGCGGGATATCCCCAGAACCATTCACAGGAATTCCATCATATCTTACACAAAGCACCTCCAAGGGAAGACGATGGGCTGATTAGATTTTGGTGACCTTGACATTATTCTCAAGGTCACAGTGGAACTTTGAATTTGTTTACATGCTAATGTACTTGTAATTCTTGTCAGCGGGATATCTCAAGAACCATTCACAGGAATTCCAGCATATCTTACACAAAGCACCTCCTAGGGAAGACGACGGACTGATTAGATTTTGGTGACTTTGACATTATTCTAAAGGTCACAGTGGAACTTTGAACTTTTCGACATGCTAATGTACATGTAATTCTTGTCAGCGGGATATCTCAAGAACCATTCACAGGAATTCCACCATATCTTACACAAAGCACCTCCTAGGGAAGACGATGGGCTGATTAGATTTTGGTGACCTTGACATTATTCTCAAGGTCACAGTGGAACTTTGAATTTGTTTACATGCTAATGTACTTGTAATTCTTGTCAGCGGGATATCTCAAGAACCATTCACAGGAATTCCATCATATCTTACACAAAGCACCTCCTAGGGAAGACGACGGGCTGATTAGATTTTGGTGACCTTGACATCATTCTCAAGGTCACAGTGGAACTGATTTTTTCAACATGATAATGTACATGTAAATCTTGTCAGCGGGATATCTCCAGAACCATTCACAGGAATTCCATCATATCTTACACAAAGCACCTCCTTGGGAAGACAAAGCGCTGATTAGATTTTGGTGACCTTGACATTATTCTCAAGGTCACAGTGGAGCTTTGACTTTTCCGACATGTTTGACAGTCGATTTTGCTGATTTTGACATTATTTTTCAAGTTTGAAGTATTCATTTGCGGCGGGGGATTATGTCACCTTAGTGACAACCCCTTGTTATAACAATTCCATTGCATGGATTTATACAATGTAGATATTAAATAACAGATTCTGATCTCGCATAAGTGATATTTAGTTTTGGAATACCACTTTTAGATAAAGTTAACAAATTAATTCTCTACTCTTCTGGGATAAGTCATAACAGTAAAGAGATGTTACTTTCAGCTGGGCAGGTTGTTGGATGCAAAGTACCAGATGATTGTGCTTTGTTGGAACGTCTTCTCTTCTGGACCAATCCACCAGGGGTCAAACTGCTTAAATAGGTCAGTACCAGAGGCGCATAGATCAGTGTCCATGCAGGTGATTTCTTCTCAACTGTTTCAACTGTACTTGCTAAATTGTTAAACCTCATTAAAGAGCCAATGGCAATTCAAACAATACTACAGCACAATGCCACATGAAACAAAGTCTTATTTGATTCTATATGTAGTTTCAACTTTCAAAGTATGAAATACTGGTTGAACAAGTACTTAGTACAGCAGAAGTACTAAGTCATTTTGTAATAATCTGTTTTGAATATGCAAAAAAAAACAAAACAGAAGAACATAATTTTCACAAGGATCACATTTTTTCATCTATAACATCGTCATATGTCATTCAATAGTTCAAATTCTTGTACTTGGGGCGAGCTCTTGCAAGTTTTGAACTTACGGCTGAAGTATTTTACTCAAAGCCACAAGGTACAAGCTAAAAAGGGATACATATGTCAAGTGCCATAGACCAATAACTAGCAAAGTCAAAGTTTCAAGACAGTTTTCTTTATCTCCAACCAAAAGGAAAAAAGTTTAGGGTTTTTTAATCAAATAAACCATGGAGTACATGCACAAAAAGGCAACACATCAAGTTCTGCTCTGGTAAACTTGTGTTTTTCTAATTCTGTTTGGGAATCTAAATACAATCACTGACCACTTTAGGGTTTTTTAATCAAATAAATCATGGAGTAAATGCACAAAAAGGCAACACATCAAGTTCTGCTCTGGTAAACTTGTGTTTTTCAATCAAAAGTTATGGCCATGTTTTAGGTTATTCAGGCAAACAGACTGACGGATTGACGGACAGATAGAAAGACAGGTGAAAAACAATATATCCTGTCATCTTCGATTCGCAGGCATAAAAGAGTGAAGAAGTTGAAAATACAAAAATGCACATATGCACATGTTGATTGTTCCACACACAAAGTTTCATTGTCCTATGCCTTACAATTTTTTAGTTCTGCTCCAGAAAATAAAGTCCAAGTTGTTTCCATGGAAACGGAGAAAAAGGAAAAAAGTAAAAAAAGGAAAAAAGTCCAGAGAGAAACATCTACACATGACGATGGTTCCACACAGCAAGTTGTGTTGAGCTATCATACCCTCGAAATCGTCCATTCTGGGGCACAAAAACAGCCTCACCTCCTTCTTCTCTTGCTTACCTGGTTTGGAAGTGCAGGCAGTGTGACAGATAATAACCTTCGAGCGCCTTAATTGGCAGCCCAGGTTGCATACTCCAAAGGGAGTTGAGAATGAAAAAGGAACGATGTTGGTCCTTACACCAGGGTAATAATGTGTGTAGCGCTTTGAGCATGGCCCTTAGTGTTGTGGAGTTCAGCGCGATATAAGTATCCTCATTACCTGCAGTGGAAAAGAAATACTAAGTTACTAAGACTAAGCCACATTTCATCATTTGTTTCCCTCAAACATTAAATTAGTAATACGCATTCAGTTCCATTTGATGGAATGAAACTTTTTCAAATAAACATGAACAAAAGCCTTTACTTTCATAGAATATGATTGAATCTTACATCTTCCTTTTCTTCATGTTGTATTAACGATTTGATGTCTTTTCAATTCTTTGTACCACTAACCACTTACCATGGATTTCGTCTTTCTTTTTCCTTCTTCTCTGGCCAAAGCTTCTGAGACTGCCTGCGGGCAGAACTCTTGCTCCTCATACTGCATGTACTGCCTGAATTTGTTAGGGTGTACGGGAGGCTCTTCAGTCATCAGAAGAGATGGCAGATATGTCGTCCACCAGTCTCCATCTTAAACAGACAGTCTTGTTGAGCGTTTCCACTTGAGCAGGTCGGCTAACAAAGCATTCATAATGCTTTGTCCCTCTGTCGCATTTGCTTGAACTGGTACTAAATTTTCAAAGTCGGACCTGCACGACAATGTCACAGTTCTGTAGCCTTCTCCAGCAACTGGCCAGTCCTTGTAATTCAAAACAACTTCCTCTCCCCTCAGCCGAAGCACGAAGACATTGGGATCGGCATGACCCTTGAAAGTGTCCTCGTCCTGCACAAGGGCCTTTACATCCCACACACTCCTCAAAGTGGCCACATCCGGTGTTGGGGTATAGGCTGATTCGATGACGTCTTTGAGGGCTGGAATTGTTGGTGCAGGCTGTCTATGGAGGGCTTGTGAAATTGTTGAAAAGAGCAAGTCTACATCTTCATGGGCGTGTCCCATCATCAAAAAGGAGACCTTCACCTGTAAAATCAAAGGTTTTTGTGATCACTGTTATCGACATCCTCGATAATCCAGCGCTATTGTTCCGATAAATCTACACACAAGCGCGCTTGTGTGTAGATTTATCGGAACAATAGCGCTGGATGATCGAGGAAGTGTTATCGATGACAGAAAAAAATTATCATTTTTGCTTTAAAGTTAATTCGAAGCGACTTTCATACCAAAATCATAATGTCATAATGACCTTAATTTGAATGAATCCTAAGATAATAAAATTGAAAATAGAGTCGAAATAGACTTCATCAAGCTATCAGGCTGTAAACAATAAATAAGTTTCAAAATGTAGAATTCTTTCATTCCTGGCTCCTTTGATCACAGGGTCAGACAATATATAACTTATATTCATAATTGGCTAAGAAGTATGTACACAACATTTCAGCTTTCATACTAGAGAAGAAGATGGAAATAGATGTTTAGGTTGTCACCCCTGTGACCAATATTTAGTGTAACAGAATTACAAAATTTACAATTTAAAATTCCAATTGACCAAGAAGTCTGGAGACAACATTTCAACTTTCTGGCCCTTTATTGTAGTGGGAAAGAAGATGAAAATTACTTTTTAGGCCATGGCCCTATGACCCATATTTGGGTCACAAAATAATAATAATTTATTAATGATTCTGCATTGGTCAAGGAATCTGTCGTAAAGGTTTATGGACAGTTTGAACTGCCTGTTTCAATTAATAAATCATGAGAAGAGCAGCAAAATCTTGTAAGCGAGATTCTAAATGTCCTAACATTCAACGATGATAAATAACTTTCATTGCATATATATTGTTTAAACATTCTGAAATATATGCATTTACTTGATACAGATAATTGATAAAGCCAATTTTGGCGATACATATCTTGCAACCTTTGTTTAACAGACATGAGAAATTTGTGTGCGAGTCTGTACATGGCTCAAGCCATACATTACCAAAACTAGTAGAATTTAATAGATCTTTAACATCTTGCAGATAGTGTTATAAAGTTGCAAAGACGATTGGATGCTTTACATGATTTTTCCTATAAATGGGGTATGGACATCAATCTGGCTAAAAGTAAAATAATTGTTTTTAAAAATTGGTTGGCCTCTTTCAAGAGATATGAAAAATTCGTTTTTAACGGGAATCCTATGGAAATTGCATATAAATATATGGGGTTGATAATAACGCCATAATTGATATGGACTGAAGCCTGTAAAACACTTGCGGAGCAAGCAAGTAAAGTTCTATGGCCATTAACATCATTGATAAGACGTTTCAATTTTCATTGAAAGATGCTTTCTTTTAACATTACTTTCCATGAGCATAGATGTGTATTAACCTTATTTAGAAGTGGATTTCTGAGAAAGAAAAATGTAAATACTAATAATGCTTATATATGTAAACAATGTAATATAACGCTGAAAGAAAAACATGTTTTGTATGACTGTATTTATTTTGGATCAGAGAGAGAATGTTTCATCCCAAATTGTAATAGTGACAAGAACAATTATACTAATGCTTCAAAACTTTGTCAACTTCAAATTTCAACACTCTTCGTTCATATTTAAACATGAATAACTTGTACCTCTGTGATCTACTCCTCAAACCTGGACCAATATAACCTTGTACCTCTGTGATCTACTCCTCAAACCTGGACCCATATAACCTTGTACCTCTGTGATCTGCTCCTCAAACCTGGACCCATATAACCTTGTACCTCTGTGATCTACTCCTCAAACCTGGACCCATATAACCTTGAGCATCAGTCATATTGACCATTTTCAAATATAAAGAGGATTTTTTAAGAAACGTTTTTATTTTCAAAATACCTTCAAAAATGTTTTAAGAATATAAATTACCTTTGCTACTTTTGACAAAACGTCAATCAGTACAGAACATGTGATGTTCGAGTCTCCACTCATGGTGCTGCTCCAGATGTAGGCATGGGATTCAATGTGACCATGATCCAGAACACCTATAATTTGATGTTTGACATGTGTCAAACCTGCATCCGACTGGCAATTTAAATATAATAGAATTAAGTTAAATGTATTTTGATTGTCACAAAAGACAAAATCACTTCCCACAAAACATTTGAAAAATCAATGTTTAGGCACATTTGTGAAATATTAATCTGATCCAGATGAAATTTTCAATTAATTTTCATATAGAAAAGTAAAACAAAATTAGATAGAAATTGAAAACACTTTTAAACCTTAAACATCTTAAATAATAAGCTACTTGTTCATTTAGTAAATATTGAAAATTGTGTTTACAATGAACTTTTAAAAACACATCCATCTTATTGGCTCATCTGGCTTACATTTTATAAACATTTTATTGACTTTGTTATTCACAATGTGTGCTTTAATATTAATCCCAATTGCCAATTTGCTACATATATTGGAATAATTGTTTTACTCAACCAGTTATTTTTCTTGAATTTTATAATTAATGAGAGTAAAAAAAATTCATAATTTGCTGATAAAAAGTACATTAAACAGGAAATAATTTGTATATACTCATGACATTTAGAAACATTGTTTGTTAAGCAATCGTCACATTCAGTAATGTGTGACAAGAGTAACTTGCAAAAGAGACACGTGCAGCATGTGCAGCACATGGGTTGTTATGGCGACTTGCGCTGGAGACGAGCCTTCACGCGTTGGAAGCCCTAACTGTTTGTGTAGTACGTTTTACGCAATTCTGTTTATATGACGTCAGATACTCTTAGCGCGCACTACTCGAAGTGATACATCTCTTTGAAACCAAATTGCATTACATTGTCGTGATATGAAAAGTATTTAACATATGCCATGTTGTAGATAAAAAAATTCTCTGGCGATTGACGTTATAAATATATTTTCCAAAAAATATGTTTAATTTGAAACACTAACATCCCTGATGGCTCTTTAAGAAAGGCCTGTAGGGGGTTTACGTTTATAAGGTGTTGTTTTTCCGCCAGAAAAAAAGGCATACCTGTCCAGGGCAAACCTACTCCTAACCGTGAGTTTCCACTGTTTTATGGCGCTCCACGTGTCCTTGCTAGGGGTGAAACCGTACACCTGGGTTTCGGTTCGGAACGTATCGCGGTACAGTACCCTCGGTTCGGTAAATTTTCGGTTCGGTACAAAACCAGGAATTTCTTTCTATATATATATATTTAAATCTGAGTAAATAATACATAATTGTTAAAACCTTGCGTCCATTGGTCCATCAGAAAATGTTGCCAATTTAAACGTTATTAAGAGGTTATTAAGAGGTTTCAACTCTTAAGGTTAAATCATTTGTAGCTCATCAATCCTGAAAGGCCAGATTGGTGCTAGACATGGCTTCCATCCTTTGTTTTCTTTTTTTTTTGACTTCTTTTCCAGAACTGCTGGCCCAAGAGAACTTAAATTTTGTATACTGAACGTTTGACAAATAGGGACTATGAATTGTAGATTTTGTGGCCGTCAATCCGACCTTCCATCCGTAAACTTTTTGCTTTTTCGACTTCCTCTTCTGAACCTCTGACTCTAGAGAGCTGAAATTTATGGAATTCTAGATTGTAGATTTGGTGACCCCGTAAACCCAAATAGGGTGACCTGGGTCACAGGGGTCACAACCTTAAAAGCTATTTTCATCTTCTAGTACCAAAAGATCTAGAGAGCTGAAAAGTTATGTGCAGACTCCTTGGCATATGGGAATTCTAAATTGTATACTTGGTGACCCCGTAACCGAATAACCGCAAATAGGTTCAAAGGGGTCACAACCTTAAAAACCTATTTTCCTCTTCTCCAGTTCAAAAAGGTATTGAGAGCTGAAAGGTTGTATGCAGACTCCTTGGCTAATGAGGATTCTAAATGGTGGATATGGTGACCCCAAAATAGGATCACAGGGGTCACGACCTAAACAAAACTTTTTTCATCTATTTCTCAAGAACTTTACATTTTGAAATTTATTTAGCCGCTGCCTGATGAGCTACATAGTCAAATTTTATAAGTATAAATATGTGCCTCGCGTGCCATGATATGACGTACAAACCTATTTTATCTTTATCTGAACTATTTATATATGTTTACAACATCAATCACTATAAAGCAGGATGGCTACAGAACCCATGGATCTATTTTTACTAAAAGCACTATAATGCTGAAATCTTGTGTATACATATATATACATATATTTTTTTAAACATATATATATATTGTCTCAATATAATGCACAATCCCTAGCCCTGACAAATCTTAGTCTTGAAATCGAGTGAGAGAGCACTGAGCAAGGTCAACACACAGAATATTATGCAAAATGCTCACCCCTTGGCTCTGGTTACAAGCCAGCTGTGCTTTTATAGCCAAAATATGTAATAGCCGCTACTTTGCACTAAATACTGGCAGCACTGATCTAACTGCATAAGGCTTAGAGAGATAGAATTACATAGAATCAATTTAGAATCCCCTTTGCTAAATAATATTTGCACAATTTTAACGGTTCTAAGCCTTTTCATCTAAACATCTAAACAGTTTGAACGCAATATTCCTTCTAGTTTGTTCTGGAGAAGAAGATGAAAAAAGATTTGTTTTATGTTTTGACCTGTGATGGCCTTTTATATAATATCCACAATGTTCAGTTCATAGGCTATTCAACATTTCTCATTTCACATTGATTACATCAATTTGACAATTTGTAGATTTCACATTCCTACTGAATAAGATTAACTGCAAAATTACTTTTTTTTCTCAATTCTGCATTTCTTAAACCCAAGACTAGCATATCTAAAAGATGAGATGACTCTTCTGATATGAATACTGAATTAAGTGCACATAAAATATCAGTTCAAATTCAATTCAAAGGAGTCTGTATACAAAATGTCAGCTCCCTAAACCCAGTGGTTCTGGAGAAGAAGTCGAAAAAGCAAAAAGTTTACGGACGGACGGATGGACGGACGCCATGCCATGCCATAAGCCCATCGGGCCTTTCAGGCCTGATGAGCTAAAAAGAAGGAAAATTAAATCTAATAAAAAGGAGTCTCTGATATATGTGTTCCTTAAACTGAGCTCTATAGACTTGTCTCGGCTCTTAAAACCGCGGGGGATGACAGACTATGAGACTAATACAGCATCCAGAATACCTGTGTATTATTGTGAATTATAATATAATGGATTTAAAGGATAGATGCAATGACATATGGACAAAATCGGATTCATTAAAATGGTATGTCAATTTTACAATTGCTCGATTTTAAATTTCTGAAATCGGTCAATAAATTACTTATAAACCGCCTTTTAAAAAATCGACTAATTTCGCCCCGGCGACCAGAATGAAAGTCTGTTGGGGTGTGGCCCCTGAAGGGATGACTTCTGTGACATCACTGCCGATTCACTGGAGTAATCTCATTATCAGCGATAGTCATAATTCAACGTAAATAGCAACATTTTGATTGTTAATTTCACTAAGAAATCTTCAATCAAACAAATTTTCCAGATCGAATGTTTAGATATCCAACAAGGTAATTCCGCAGATGACAATTACATAATTATTGCATAAACATGTGTTTTTGGCGATTTTACACATTCATAACTTAATCTAGCGACAGTGATAATCATCAGTAATTAAATAACGGAGCAGGTCGGTCCGCTAGTCACAGACGACCCGTCGTCTCTTTTTAATCAGTCACGCCTCAATAATTCTTCTGAAAACGTTTGCGGCGGTAATCGCGGTATTGTTAAAATGGGTAAATCAATATCGTCTTAATAATCAATTGCAAGTGTATATTGTCTCGATTTAATGCTCAATTGATTCTGATATACAATAAACGTAGAGGTAATCATCTGTCATTCTTGAGAGAAATAGAGCCACTGGCTCTGTAGCTCATCAGTTTTTATATACATTAACTAATTCAAAAACAATAAAAAGAAAGCAATTTATATGGAGAGGATGGAATAGGTCTTTAGGTCCTTATTCCTCTTACCTATATTTAAGACTAAAGATGAAATCCCCTACAAATAAAGACACACTTTATTAATCACTGGTGTTGTTTTTTAATTACCTCCCTTTGAAGAGCACATAAAATCTTAAGATGAAAATAGCTTTTCCTCTGTTATCTATATTTGGGGTCGCAGGGTCATGAAATCTACAATTTAGAATCCCCATTAGCCAAGGCGTCAGCATACAAGATGAAAATAGCTTTTTTAGATTGTGACCCTGTGACCCCATTTGGGGTCATGGGAGCACGATATTTCCAATTTAGAGTCCCCATTAGCCAATGACTCTGCACTCAACTTTTAATCTCTCTAGACCTTTTTTGGAACTGGAGAAGAAGATGAAAATGGGTTTATAAGGTTGTGACCCCTGTGACCCCATTTGGGGTCACGGGGTCACGAAATCTGCAATTTGGAATCCCCATTAGCCAAGGAGTCTGCACACAACTTTTCAATTCTCGGGACCTTTTGGAACTAGAGAAGAAGATGAAAATAGGTTACTAAGGTTGTGACCCCTGTGACCCTATTTTTGGTCACGGGGTAACGAAATCTATAATTTAGAATCCCCATTAGCCAAGGAGTGTGCACACAACTTGTCAGCTCTCTAGAACGTTTGAAACGGGAAAAACAGATGAAAATGGGTTTTTAAGGTTAAAAGCCCTGTGACCCCATTTGGTTACACATTATAATCAATTAATTCACTATAAATATTGAAGATCTTTGCATTTTATTGTTTTAGTAGTTGTATACCGGAAATATTAACATTTATTACATAATTTAAAGGAGCCCTGATTTGTTTCTGAAAATCCCATTTCTCACTGGTTCCTTTTCAATATTTAATAAAATGTTGATATTTTATGAATAAATTCTCTTGAGCATCTGAGTCTAAGACTAAACCAGCCTGTCACACAGACTGTAACTCATCTAAGAAATTCTGAAACATCTGTGTATTAGCACAGAAGCTACAGCTGCTGTTTGCATCTCTCTACCAGGGAGTGGTCACTGCCCAGGTCAACACAATGCAATTACACAACATGCAGACCATGGACCCACAGCCAGTGAAATATATATTTTAATTGTTGTTTTCCCCACACTTAAATATTTTTCTGTACTGGAGAAGGTGTGGTGTCACGATCTCATATAGCTACTTTTAATAGTCTTATCTTATCATTTTATCACCAGTCATTTTCAGTTCACATATCTCATGTAATTACAAAATTTCTTCACTTAACTCCTCTTCAATTTATTCCTTTGCCGCCTGTCACAATATTCAGTTCATAGGCTAATGATTAGTTCTCATTTCACATTGATTACATCAAACATGTTAATAATGTAGATATTAATCTTAAGTCGACATATATTTCACATTCCTATTGAAAAGATTAACTGCAAAGTTACTTTCTTTTCTCCATTTCTGCATTTCTAAAACCATATGTTAGGACTCTTACGTGAAAAAGATGATATGACTCTCCCTCATGTCTTTTATAAGGGATTACTTTTATATAATGAAGCACACATAAAATCTCAGAGTTCAAACCTTATTACAACAGGTTTTTTTAGACTGTCAAGGGCGTAGCTACAATTACGAAAAAAGCCCGGGCTTACACATGCTTTTTTGGTTGATATTTTTATTTTTATTTTGAATACGTTCTTATAATATTTTCTTTAATTATATATTTCTGCATTTCTGAATTATAATACATGTACAGTTAATATCAAGCAAATGACACAAAAACATTGCAGTCGCAGTTAATAACAACGATTTTGTTCTATGCATGTTGTCATCGATGTTTTTTTGTAATGTGCACGTGTCAATGTATTCTAAAAGGTAGGATAGTGGTGAACCAAAAATGAAATTCGGGTGTTTAACGGTCATTCTTCAACATTACAAACGTCGGTGGACTCTATATGGTGCCCTGGATCCGTTTGAAAATTTAAGCTACTGTTTTATAAAACCTTATGCATCTCAAAAGATAAATCATATATTTACAAGGCATATTTTTAGTAAACTGTAATTGCAGGAAGTTAATATAAATAGTGACTGTGTTGATATAAATCAGTTACTACACAACTACATCAAGTATAAAAGTTTTAAATTTAAACAGCAATTGATTCTGAAATAAATGTGAAGTGGAAAACATATTAAAATGCAGATACTTTTATTTGCAAATGGTGGAAACAACAAGTCCAATAAATCCAAATTGATTTTGGGGACAATTTAATCACTGTTCCAAGATTTAATTACCATCACTATGTATTATGTTGCTGATCACAGTCGAAGGGGAGATAATTCCTAGACTAATAAATGATTAGACTGTTAGAAGTTCAAGATGGCATCCATGCTTTGATAAATCCTTGATAGGGGTAATATTAAATCATCATGTATCAAGTGCGATTTAACCAGTATGTTTATTCGTTGTCATTATCAAACTCTCCACTTCGTTGACGCTTTTCAAGCAAGCAATAACAACCTAACTCCCATTCTTTAACACTGCACTATGGTCAGCTTTGCGACTTACGATCACCTTAGTTCTTTGTGAAAGGAGGTCGAGCTCTGTTAAAACGTAAGACCTGCATGTTCCCCATTCTCAAATATAGTCTGTCTGGAAAGTCTATAAACCTTAGCGCGAAGCGGGGGATATAGTATTCGGCTGCGTCCGTCCGTACGTCGTTACTTACCATACGAAATGGAATAACTCAATTACTATTCACTGGATTCTTTTCATATTTTGCATATGGGTTCATCATAGAAAGAGTAATGTTCCTACAGAAGTTTGTGACCTAGACCTTCATTTCAAGGACATAACGAGACTTTGTCCTTTTACCCTTGTCAGCGGGATATCTCAAGAACCATTTGCTGGATTCTCTTTCTACTTTACACATAGCTTCTCCAAGGAAAGACAAAGGGCTGATTAGATGTTGGTGACCTTGACATCATTCTCAAGATCACAGTGGAACTGTGATTTTCTTTACATGATAATGTACATGTTAAGCTTGTCAGCGTGATATCTCAAGAACCATTCAATTCCATCATATCTTACACAAAGCAACTCCTAGGGAAGACGACGGGCTGATAAGATTTTGGTGACATTGGCATTATTCTCAAGGTCACAGTTGAGCTTTGACTTTTCCGACATGTTTGACAGTCGATTTTGCTGATTTGGCATTATTTTTCAATTTTGAATTATTAATTTGCGGCGGGGGAGCATGTCACCTTAGTGACAACTACTTGTTTATTTTGTTTTCGAAGCAGAAATGTTAATTCTAATCACTGTTATTACCATTTCAAAATTGCCATCGCCATCACAAACTTGGCAACACCATCATAAATCCCACGTGGTGATACTGACAAATTGCTATGGAAATACCTTAAATTTTCATTATCCTCATGCACTGCTAGTTATTCCCATGGTGTTTGTTAAAGTGATACAACTATTTCAAATCAAAGAATGTGATTATCTGCCGACTCATGCCCAGCACATCTTAGCAATTCTGCGACAAAGGAATTGTAACTGAATCGAATTATATATCTTTTATAGCGATTCTAAATGTATGAAAATGTAGTAATCGTATTGCAACAACTTTTGTGTTTTACGTTAATGATTTCGTTTTAATAAATACTTTCATTGACATCACAAACATATTACAATTTTAGCTTTGATGATAGTGACATTTGAATGTGGTATAAATAGCCTAATTTGTGTCAAAATTAGTAAACAAGTAAAGTGTGTGTGCCCGTTTATATGATTTCATTTATCACAGAATATAAATGGAATATAAGTGGAAACAACGGTTCCGGGTCAGTTCGTATCAAAACTGGTTCGTGTCAGGGTCGGTTCGACCGGGTCGGTTCGCCCCGGTCGGTTCGCCCCAGTTTTAAAGGGACACTGCGTCGAGGATAAAATGAGTCTAATCTTTATCTCACTAAGCTGATTAGAGTGTCTGCTAACGAGTTACGCTTCACTTCACTATCTACATGCAGTAATTTTGATTACCAATTGTGTCAATTGTCTGAAATTCGCTGTATGTGACTTGTTAGCAGACATGTTAATCAGCATAGGTAGATCTGATTTTTATTCTCGACGCAGTCTCCCTTGTCTGACAGTTTGGATTGGTTTTTCGGGCTGTGGAATGACAACGGTCAGGAAAATGGGAATAAATGACGTACTTATCGTCTTTTTAAAGATTGTTTACAGGCTGAACATTATGTCGAAGTTATTATGCCTAGGGGTCATAGAAGTATTTTAAGTAAACTTAGGTGTGGTACTTTGCCACTTGAGGTAGAAGTGGAAGTGGGTAGATTTGCTAGACCAAAGACTCCTCCTCACGTTGTAATAGTAATGCTGTTGAGGATGAATTACATTTTTTAATTAACTGTGAGTATTATTCAGATCTTAGATACAATCTTTGGAAGGAAATATCCAATGCTCACTCTCTTTTCGAATGTATGCCTCCATTAGATAAAATGATTTACTTACTTAACAATAAGCAGTTTACAAAGCCCCTTGCCGCACTCGTCTTTAGTATGTTTAGACGTAGAAATATTTCCACCACATAATTGGAAATATGTCCATTTGTATATATATCATGTTTTAATATAATGTTTATGTATGTACGTGTGTTGTTGCGAGTGTGTGTGTTATGATGTACTTGTGTATGCCTTTTTTGTATTCTTTTATAGATTTATTGTCATATCGTGTCTCGTAGGCCATACGGCCGGATGCTGTTTTAAAAATTGTGATATTGCCTGGTTTTATTCCTTTATTGGTATTTTATTGTACGATTCAGCATGTGACAAGTTAATAAAATATTTTTTCTTCTTCTTCTGTAATAAAGTTTGTAAAGGGTTACGGGTGAGTTGATGCTTGATGCTGTATCATGCAAATATCATGTAAATGCAAATGAAATATTGTGTCAATGAATGTATTGAAAATAAGATATGCTGCAATAAAATTAAGACCAAACCCCATGCTTGTAATCCTTGTTAATCCTCCACTTGTTACCTAGTTAACTACGGATGACTGCTTCTCACCTTAAAACTCAGCCAGGGGGCACAGTGAGGTTAAACCACGTACGGATGTGTGTGAGTGTGTGTGTGTGTGTGTGTGTGTGTGTGTGTGTGTGTGTGTGTGTGTGTGTGTGTGTATGTGTGTTACATTTCATTAATTTAGATTCGAAGGTTTTCAATGTGTCTCAAAGGCCAAATGGCCGGATGCCATGTGATATTGTTTACAAGTGGCACTATGTTTACGATTGTTGGCGTGTGACACCAAAATATTCTTTTTTTTCTTCTTTTCACATATGGTTTAAACATATTTTATTTCATTCAGGAAATGGATTGGTAAACAAGATTTAAAGCTTATATGAACACCGCTCCAGAATACAGGAAATTATGTGTCATGGTGAATTTAAAATACATCATAAATTTACAAAAGCCAACAACAATACAAGAAATAATGAAATTCATCGTACTTACACACAGTACAGTATTTCTACAGAAATCAACAAATGCCAATAATCTTCACCAGTACGTACCAGGTATATAGAAAGCAAGTTATTGTTCAAATCTGCCTGTTAAATTTATAAAGGAGTGTACTGAAATTCATTATTTACAGTCGAGGAACAATATGGATTTCCAAATAAGACCGATTTCAAATCTTTTGTAGAAAAACATAGTTTCCCTTATATCACTGAAAAGAGGACATAACACGAAAAAGTGAATTGAGTCTTCATAATTGTAGCCACGAGAACAAGCAGGTGTTTGTGAAATGAATCTTCCAGACTTATGTGCGTTTAGGTCACTGCACTCAAGTCAAAGACGAGAATGAATTATTTGACATATTCTGTCACCATAGTTCAGGTCAAAACGGCTATATGTTTCGGAATCCTGGACAGTTATATTATTTTTGTGTTCATTGATTTAAACAATATTTATTCATTATTCATGAGTGGATTGGTAAACAGGCATTACGCCTATATAAATACCTCTCCAGTTCAAAAGTTATACATAACACAACATCATCCATCAATACTGAGAAACGCACAACATTCAATAAACATAGTTGTATACTTGTAGGACAGTATTTTATAAAAAAGAGTATTAAGTACATCTGAATTAGAAACGTTTTGTCTGGGTAAAATAATAATGCAGTGAAGTGACGATATTGTGATTAATTTCATCAGAAAGTGAGTAATTTCCATGTAAAATGGATTTTAAGTCAAAGCCATGCTCTTAGAAGAAATACCTTGATTGAATTCCAGCAAAATGTGGACATATAGATAGATAATGAATGGTATCCTCATAGTGATAGCCACATTCACAAGTGGAAGACTTTTTAGTAAACGATCAAATTTATCGGCATTTAGGTCACTACAACCATATCTCATTTTACAATTGATAATTTGATTGTGCCTTGCACCTGTGTTTTTAAAAACACGATGCACATTGCACGGTAAAGTCTCGGTCCCAACCCACCGTGCGTGTTTTTGTCCGTACGTTTTTTGGGGAGGCCACGTTTCTGAAAAACTTGGGGAGGAAGTGGGAAACGCAGGGAGGGAGCAAAATCAACCCAGGTCACAAGCAAGGTGTAAGTACGTTGCCCGCACGAAATGCCTGGCCGTGATCTGCTACGTGCATCGTACGTTGCGCACGTGGTAAGTGCGTTGTAAGTGCTTACAACGTACTTGCACCGTGCGTGTGACGTACGATTGCTACGTTAACGTACGGATACCGTACTTACATGTGCTGCACACGCACGATGTCCTTATTTGCACGCACGGTGTAAGTGCGTGCAAGTGCAACGAACTTAAGTTTTTCAGGCCGATTTCAGGCACCCAGGTGGTTGGGGTATAGGGCTACCTTCAGGGGTTCTCTCTCAGTGCTGCTGCCTCAAAATGCTGCCCATTCAACTCAGAGACTCCCGCTTCTGATGCTGTAAGAGCAGCTTCAAATGGAAGCGCATAATAACTGCAGAAATCAGTGCGCACAACGTACGTTGTAATTGCGGAGCACGTACTTACTCGGCACTGGCAACGTGAGTGTTGCATGCTCATTTGTCAGTTGAAGCAGAGTACGGACAACGCACTGGCAACGGTGTCGGTACTTATAACGTACGGCTACAACTTTGTCCCACGCTTTACCCACGTTTTTGCACGTAGACAGCACGCACTTGCAAGTACGGCGGGTTGTGACCGCCGCTTAAGGTTCGATCAACATGTTTCTTAAATGTAGCAAAGGAATCAATAGTTCTTACATTGTCATCCAACATATTCCACTCAAGCACACACGATGGAAGGAAAGACTTTTGATATGTTTCTTTGCGGCAAAGAGGATTTTGAAGAATATTGGATGTCCTAGATTTGTGTTCATTTGGTAAAGAGTTCCATAATTTAACGGTATCTGGAAGGAATGATTTCGCATAATCAACAGTTATATATTTTATGGTTTGAAGTTTTTAATCATCGCGAAGGTTATAATCAACTGCACCTGATATTTTAGGAGGCACAAGATTACTGAGGTAATTTGGGGTAGTGTTGTTGACCATTCTATAAAACATAGTCAATTTATGCATGTATCTTCTTTCGCACAGTGGTTTTTCAATTTGTTTCTTTATATATTTTATGATGACTAGTACCGCAGACCGCACTGCACACGGTTCTTAGAGCTTTAAGATCGAGTTGTTCAATCATATCTGCTTGCTGTTTTTTTTCAAACTTCTAAGACAATTCACAATTGGTACAACCTTTTTGGCAATGTCAGTAATTTGAACATTCCAAGAACAGTCATGCTGTAAAATAAGACCCAAGTGTTTATGACTTAGAACCGATTCAATAACGTTATTATTCATGGTAAGGTCAGGCATTTGAATTGGTTGCAACTTACCGGTACAGCGAATAGACTCTGTCTTATTCGGGTTAAAAGAAACTTGCCATTTTTCTGCCCATTCAGAAATTCGCTTCAGATCATTATTTACATTAATAGAAGTTTCGACGGGGTCATCAATTATCGCGTATAAAGATGTGTCATCCGCAAAAATACGTATATTACTACTTATAACTTCAACGGGTTAACGACGGAACGTCGACACGGCAAAATGGCGACATGCCAGATGCCGCTGAGGATGAGAAGATTTCGTAGGAGAATTTCGATTGGATTATATTTGACGATTGACAGTATTTGCTTTGTGTTGTTTGTTTGTAATAAATAAAGTAACCTGTTAAGGATAGGAGATAAGAGAGATAAGATAACACTTTATTATCCCGAAGGAAATTTGGTTACATCGTAAAACACATATAACAGGGAAAAAAACATGAAATCACAACATATCACACAACAACGAGCACTAAGATATAAAAGAATAGGTAAGAGCAATAAAATAGAATTAAGGATAAGACAGACAGATTATTTATTTAAGTCTCACCTCACATGTAAAATACAAAAACATCAGATACATATAAAGATAAAAAGCAGGTTACAAGTGAGCCACCCGTTTTGGGTTATGAGAGACTAATGTGTGTAATATATACACAATACACAATAGAAAAGTAAAATATAAAGTTAAACGTAGCACACATAAAATACAGTTAGAGGCCAAAAAACCTATTATGTATACATAAGATATGTACAGAAATAGATACAATCATTTGTTAAAAAGTAAATGGTTACGATGTTTAAGAATAGATTTGCACGTTTTGGCAGTAAAATTAACTATATTGTAATTTGACATGATAACAATCAATTTCTCTGCATCAGTAAAAGCATAAAAAAGTATTGCACACAATATTACATTGACTAAAAAGATTTGAACGATAAGAGGTATATAAAGGGCAGTGTAGTAAAACGTGACATTCATCCTCAACTGAGTCGGTGCAACTAAAACAGGTCCTCTCATTGATAGGTGTGTTGGTATATCTTCCGGTTTCTATTCGTAATGGGACAACTCCGCATCAAACATTCCCAAAGGCTTTCTGATCCATCCTGGGTATTTTTTCTGTTAAGAAAGTTTCTGTATTAAAAGTTGATTTAAAAGTACGATAAAAACGTAGTTTATTTCCACCGTTACTGGATTTGCTTGTTTGCCTGTTTAATTCATACTTCCAACTTTCTAAAAAGATATCCTTGACCCTTGCGTTTACCTCCGTAGTAATGAACATGTTATTAAAAGTGTTATCAGGTGGAATAAAATGGGCTTGATAGTTTAGCGTGCACTCTTTTATTCCAGTTATTCTTCTTATTTTCGGCTTTCTGGTTCGCCCATCGGAAGACATGAGATAGAAGTCGGTCCTGTGAAATGTTTCGGAGACGGTTATAGAACTTGATGACTGAATCCCGTTGTCTGACAGAGGGTTGAGCCCAGCCCATATCTCCTGCTACTGCTGCGTTAGGCGCGTACTTATAGAGTCCGATGAAAAATCTCATGGCCCGATTCTGTATGACATTAACTGCTGGTATAGCATAAGAGCCCCATATTGCTGCTCCGTAGGAAATCGTCGACCAAACCATGCTGTCATATAACTTAGTGAACGTCTTAAATTCCATTCCTCCAAGAAGCTTATATTTGGAGATAAGGAGTCCGAGTGCCCGACTGGCTGAGTTAGCTGCAGCTCGTCCCATCCTGTTGTAGTCCAAGTACTCTGTTAGGAGGAGGCCGAGGTAGGTGTAGGATTCAGCTATCTCCAAAGTTGTTTCTCCACACATGAAAGTACTTGTGGTTCTTGGCACACTCTGTTTTCTGAAGTGAACTATTTTTGATTTTCCTGGGTTGACAGTCATATTGTTCTGAATACACCAACGGTCCAAATACTGCAACATAACATGCAAGTCACTCTCACTATTTGCCAGGAAAACAATATCATCAGCATATGCTAAAACACTTATATGCACACCACTGTTTCCCCGTTTTCCCCGCTGCTTGTGCGTCTACAGTTCCCACTAAATCCAGTTTATCAATTAGATTATTTGGTCGAAGTACCTGAAACTGAGAAATACTATCTAGTTTTTCATAATAACATAAACAGTAGTCAACAACAGACACCCCACGTGAAGAAACATACGTAAAATCAATGCCATCCTGGTCACACCGGCCATTCACAATAGATGAATTTATTGTGACATCTTTACTCTCAAATAAACTTATATGACAGTCCCTCGTGTATATATCATGTCAATATAGAGTGATGTTTTTAATTGGTCAAATAGTAAATGTCAAGTTGACCAAAAGTTCATAAATTTGGAGTAGTTGCATGTAGAATAAGCGTTATATTTGTCGATATTGTATGTTTTCTTAGGGTTTCAAGCAGTTTTGTTTTGTTTTGAAAATGGTGTTCTTTATGGTTGTGATTATCGTGTTAAGTATTCTGTTCCTATATTCAGGATATTCAAGACAGATGTTTCTTTTTGATAGTTTTATGTCTGCTTGCGTACGTGTCTCTATCCATTCTTTCAATCAATATTGACGCCGCGATCGTTTGTCAACAATTATATAAAGTGAAGTATCAACTCCAAATAGACGTATATTGCTCTCTATATTTTCAATTATGTCGTTTATATATATCAAGAATAATAGTGGTCCAAGAAGAGATCCTTGGGGTACACGTGCTTTAATTTCCTTGGGTTCCGATTCGCAACCCATTTATAACTACTAATTGTGTTCTATTTTCCAGGTAACTTTGAATCCAACTCAGTAATGTACCGTCTACACCTTACATGCTTAACTTTTGGATGAGTCCCTTATGCCAAACTGTACCTTACTTATATCCCAAAAGACAGCTCTGACTTCTTTTCCTTCATCCATATGACGTTATAGAGATATGTTAATTGATTAACTGTTGAGTCCCCTGGCTTATATTAAATCCTGGTTTCAGGTTAGTTAGGAGATCGTTGTCTATTAGATAATTGTATAAATACTTATAAACACATTTTGGTCAGAATATCTTTAGGGTTTGACTTTTGTCCCACAGGCACATAGCATATAAAGGAGATATTTTTTCTTGAAATGTTACGAGAAGAAGAAAAAAGTAGAAGAAATGTAATTTATTAAGTGTCAAGCGATACAAGTAATAGATACAATATAAAATGCAGAGTAAAACATCGCCGGCCAACTTGGGCCTATTTGACACTAATTGACTAAATTATACATGTAAAAGCACCATAAGGTGCTGAAAGGTAATCGTACATTTAAACAGTAAACAGATGTGTTTACAAGTTGGATATAAACAATAGTTTAAATACAAAATTATAAAATATTGTGTGTGAGTCTAAGTCTAAACATTTTTTTTTATTAAAGCGGCAACTGAGTGATTCAGATTATGATTCATTAGAAATATAAGTTGATCTTTAGCTAACAGATGGTGGAAATTTGGAGCAAGAGAGCGGTTCCAAAGAGGTTTTATAATGTCTAAATATAAATTACATGTTGTAAGAAAATGTACCTCGTCTTCAATTGCGTTAGTATTACAACACTTACCTTAACGATTTTCAAGGAGATTTTTGGTTTTGTGAAACGACCAGTCTCTATTTCTAAGGGGAGGTGCCACTTCTAAATTTAGCTAAATAACTGCGGAGTACTTTTGTATTTTTAAAAAGCCGATTCCATTAACTTGCCCTCTATCAGTTGTTACGTTACGTTATTCGAAGGGCATCTAGCGGGGCAGAGCCTTTTAATATCATTACTCTTTAGAGTACATCTGGGACAGAAACAAACTTATTAAAAATACATAACAACGACAACACAGGAACGTACACAAAAGAGCAAAGAGTCCAACTGTTTTTAACAGCGTCATGTTAATCGATCGATCTTTATTCATTTGCAGTGGAGGCCATAGGCCCAGGCTACATTATCACATAACAAAACTAAATAACTTAAAATATCAAAACATTTAATCACTCTGAACCATTGCTACAAATGTATATGGTTACCTTTTATCTGTAAGTTTGCATTACTTCAAATGTGTGTACATGTTACGTTACGTTATTTCAACTTATATGGTGATTTAAAAAGCGCTGATTTCGCACTATTGCAATAAATGTGGAAACGTGTGGAAAATTATTTAGGTGTGTACATCAACATAACATGATATTTTATTTTTGATAGACAAACATCCTGCTATTGCCTATTACACTTGAATACCAAGTATAGTTATTGACACTAGACAGGGCGAGCAGTGTGTTTTCTTAGTAATCACAGCTGTCTGTGAGCGAGTGCTACCCTTGAATGTAAATTTATTATCCCCCGCCACGAAGTGGAAGGGGGATATAGGTTTGGGCTCCGTCCGTCCGTCCGTGTTTCCGTCCGTGTGTCCGTCCGTCCGTCCGTCCGAGATAAAGGGGACAGCTTTTCTCAGAAACCGTTTAAGATAGGGTTACCAAATTTGATGAGCTGCTGGAGGGCATGAATACCTTGATGGAGTTCGAAAATGAGAAGCGTGCAATTATTTTTTCCGGAGTTATTGCCCTTGTTCCGTATTTTTGGACTTTGTTCATGGTATCTCCAAAGGGGACAGCTTTTCTCAGAAACCGTTTAAGATAGGAGAACCAAAATTGGTGTGTTGCTTAAGGACTAACATACCTTGATGGAATGAAAATGAGTAATGCACAATTATTTTGAATTATTGCCCTTTTTCCAATTTCTTGGCTCTGGCGGGGGATGTTGATGACTATGTCTTCTTGTTGTAACTCGGTTATGTTGGAGATTCATTCATGAAATGAAATCATGTAGAATTCTGAATATGTTGTATAATATTTGATTTACACGGTATTTATTTCCAAGATGGTACATGGAAAAGGGGTTACCTCTATATAAATATCTTTCCCCGTGACCTTGACAGGATCTTGACATGTAACATACTTATAACAAGAAAGAAATTTAAATACCAATAACACAATGTGTAAATCCAACAGTTAACACAATCTATATACATGGACATTCGAAAATTGAAAATAAGAATTTAATGCTTTTGTGCAATGTATGTGTGATCATTTTGTAGACAGTTTCGTATTATAACGATCATAATGACTTCGTAATTAAAAAAAATGCAATGGTTCGTTTTCTGCACATAGATAAATATTTAATTGTTCACGAATATGTATATGCTTATATGTTCGTGTGTATGTCCTGTTGCTGGGTTTCAAACAAGTGAATACATATATAAAAGAACCCGGAAATGCCGCAATCACTGTAACTAAATTCCGGTTCATTTCTGAAAAGATCCGCAATTTCGATTTTTAGGTCAAGACATCTGAAAAGAAGGGGTAGCTTTGAATTAAATGTTGCCAAATATTTTTTTTAAATTCTTAAGTAAAACAACTGTCGGATGTAGTAACTAAAGGGTTGATGTTTCGAACCGTGTGCCGATTTACACCCTGCTTGACTCAATGCTTTACCTTACCATCATCGCTACACTTGTAAGGTTTCTCTCCAGTATGAACTCTCATGTGCTGCTGTATGTAACCTGCTTGACTCCATGCTTTACCATACTCGCTGCACTTGTAAGGTTTCTCTCCAGTATGAACTCTCATGTGCTGCTGCATGTACCCTGCTTGACTCAATGCTTTACCATACTCGCTACACTTGTAAGGTTTCTCTCCAGTATGAACTCTCATGTGCTGCTGTATGTAACCTGCTTGACTCAATGCTTTACCATACTCGCTGCACTTGTAAGGTTTCTTTCCAGTATGAACTCTCATGTGCTGCTGTATGTAACCTGCTTGACTCAATGCTTTACCATACTCGCTGCACTTGTAAGGTTTCTCTCCAGTATGAACTCTCATGTGCTGCTGTATGTACCCTGCTTGACTCAATGCTTTACCATACTCGCTGCACTTGTAAGGTTTCTCTCCAGTATGAACTCTCATGTGCTGCTGTATGTACCCTGCTTGACTCAATGCTTTACCATACTCGCTGCACTTGTAAGGTTTCTTTCCAGTATGAACTCTCATGTGCTGCTGTATGTAACCTGCTTGACTCAATGCTTTACCATACTCGCTGCACTTGTAAGGTTTCTTTCCAGTATGAACTCTCATGTGCTGCTGTATGTACCCTGCTTGACTCAATGCTTTACCATACTCGCTGCACTTGTAAGGTTTCTCTCCAGTATGAACTCTCATGTACTGCTGCATGTACCCTGCTTGACTCAATCAATTAAATATTCATATGAATTGGTCATAAGACAAAGGAAATGAAAAACAGTACCTCATCGTTGAAATAATTCTACAAGGTGGTGTCCCAACATCTTTTATACTTTTCGTCTCTGTCTTACACAATTAGACATTATCAGAATATGCAGTATTTGTTTCTTATTTTGATCTCAATTTAAATGGTATAAATTATGAAGACAGTATCAATGAAATAAAAGCCTTTTCCATATTGATTAATAATGTTTAAAAACAAAAAGTATACATGTATGATGAAATGTTCTCTAATGTCCTAGGAATTTTGAGGGATAAGGAGGTTTGTATACTCAAAACCCATTACAGTGACCCCAAAATATAAAGAACCATAGAATTTAATATACAAATCCATATAATGAAGGGAAAAAGGGAGCTTACCATACTAGTTTTAATAGAATCTTCAGAAAACTAAGATATGGTCAAAATTTTGTCCAGGGGAAGACAACTCCAAAGCTTGACTGAGAACTACTTAAATACCATTTTCACATTAAATATATTATAGACAAAATATGTTTTTGTATATTAAACCAAAGTCTATTTCGATTAGTTACAGTAAAATAATAATGACGCTATTCCTATGGACATATTCAAAACTCCAATGCACTTGTATGACACTGTTATTGAAAATGTCCACAGAAGCTATAATGCAATGCACTTTTGACTACTGGGAGTTTTCAGAAACAAGTCAAGATTTGTTGAAACTCTTTAAATGCTGATTTATCTGTTTTATAGTATATATTCGATCTGTATTGTAATATGAGAGAGGATTCTAAAGACTTCAAAGTTGAACAATGTAACATGTGAAATATTTAACCTCTCATTCATTGCTTATGATTTCGCATATTTGTTCAAAGTAGCCATATCGGACATGGCCATAGTCCATGCTAAACCATAGATAATGTTACAAACAACTCAAACAGGATTTATTGTTCACTGAAACAATAACAAGCCAGCCAGACTTATCAGTTTTATCGAATGGTATGGCCGCGAACATAACTGGCTGCTTTGTAGGCCTCCGCAGACTACATCGTGGCAGATACTGAACGTAGAGATGGAAGGTTAGAAGAGCGACTATAACTACTTCCATACCAGTTGATAAATGCAACACGTTTGAGTGGTCGGAGAGAACTGCTTAGCCCTGTAATACTTTAGACTAAATAAGTGTGTTTTTATGTGGTCGGAGAGATGTACGAGTGGACGAGTGAAAAATTGGAATTATCGAGTGAGGGCTAAGATGAAAGAATGGAGCCTGAATGTGGAAGCTGATGTGAGTGTTAAACGTGTCTGTGAGCGTGTGCGAGATATCTGTATGCAGAAGTATGTAAGTGGATGGAATGAATCATTACGTAAGCCAAGCGGTAGAACGGGAGGTAATAAACTAAGAACGTATCGAATGTTTAAGGATGTGCATGGTTGTGAAAGTTACGTGAGTATGAGTATGCCCCGTTCATACCGCTCTGCCCTTTCCAAATTCAGATCAGGTACTGCTCCTCTGCATTTGGAAACCGGAAGATATACAAATAAGAATGTGAATGAGAGAGTGTGTTTTCAGTGTAGTGAGAGTGTTGAGGATGAAAGACATGTACTTTTACATTGCCATTTATATCATATATGCGCGAGAGTTTGTATGAAAATGTCTGTTTTAGCGATCCCAACTTCTTAGATCTTAATGATATGATAAATTAGTTCTACTTTTTAAACACCATGTATATTTTACCGCCAAAACCTGCTTTTATATTTTAGAAAAAAGAAAACTGATTTTATATGGATAAATTATGATCTGTTATTGTATATATGTATTATTTATATCAATATTTATTTTAGTTCTTGTTATGTATTATACTTTATAGTCTCTCATAACCCTTATAGGGTGGCTCACTTTAATGTTCAATTTTAAATGTATATACTTTTTACTGTATTTTATGTGAGGTGAGACTGAAATAAAACATCTGTCTGTCTGTATGTACCAGTCGAGATCGGGTTTCAGATTTCAGTTACTGACACCGATAACCATGTACGCAAGTCAGTCTTTGACATTACTTTGTGTACGCATGAGAGCTTATTTGAGTATTTTAGAAAATGTAAGCGTAATTGTACGTAATAGAACTTAGAGGAATTGGGTTTTTACTAAAATTAATGCGTAAATTACGCAAATACGCAGCTTATCTGTAGCTCTTAACGTAACAAAAACAAGCGCACAATGTTGAAAAATAAAAACAATGAGAACCGAAGACATTCATCGGCTCTGGGAGTGGGGAAAACTTCGCTACAGCATAACAGCAAAGTGTTTATTAGTTTTATGACATGCTATGTGTTACTATGTGAATACTCTATCAGTGTATGTCTTCAGTTATTCAAAAGTTGCAAACAATATAGCGTGTTTTCATTTCACGTACCGTAATGTAAAAAAAATCAAAGATGGCGACAGAACTCTCCCTATTAGCATATTGTTAGTATATACAGTGATTGCGTGAATAATGTTGAAAAGGCAGCAGGTATGACATGAAATTGTTGAGAAATGATTTAACTGATAATATAAGGCAGGTTTGTAATTTGTCATCTCTCTCTCGTGAATACTTTCAGTGATTTTAAAACCATGTTATTTCCGACGATGACAGCGTTGGAATTTTGCACAGACAAAATAGACGTTATTGGTTCCAACATGGGACCTTCTATTTAATACCATGTTTATCACACTACATAGCTAGTGAATGGCTTTGTATAAACGAGCGAAAGCGAGTTTATAAATATAGCCATGGGCCGTGTAGCTCATCAGGAATCCATTGATTTATTATCTTAGGTTGAATAGCTATGTTGTCATAAGTAACACATGCTTAAAAAACACTTTACACTTTAGAATCCCCATTGGCCAAGGAGTCTGTCCCCAATGTTATAGCTTACAAGAACTTTACATACTGAAGAAGGAGATGTAAATAGGTTTTTAGGTCATGATCCCTGTGACCAACATTTGGGGTCACAGGGTCACGATATCTACAATAAAGAATCCCCATTGGCCAAGGAGTCTGCACATAACTTTTCAGCTCTCTAGAGTCACTGGTTCTGGAGAAGAAGTCGAAAATGCGAAAAGTTTACAGACGGACGGATGGACAGACGGACGGATGGACAGACGGACACCATGCCATGCCATTAGCCCATTGGGCCTTTCAGGCCTGATGAGCTAATACAATGGTATTAAATAGGAGAATATTTAGTATTCGTTTCATTACTTGCCCTACTATAATCCAGCGAAATAGCCAACATGGCTCTTAAACTATGATTCCCGAAAGTCTAATATCATTGTGACGAGTTATTCCGAGTTATTTATGAGTTATTGTGACGTCATACCTCCAGTGGTATTTCACTAGTTTAATATTGCCGTGTAAATATTACACTGCAGTATCTTACATGGGCGAGTAATAAACATCTGATAATGTTATATAAAGGTCTCCCGTGTACCTTAGTATACTATCTACGAGAGGTACTCTTCTTTCTTACAACTCTAGGCAATTAAAAGAACTACTACATTTTCACATTTTATTACAAAAATACTTAAAGCTTATACATGTATCTATACACATACATATAAACATATTAAAATTCTAAAATATACATTATCCCGGTCTGCCATATACTATTACCTAGCCTATCCTATCCCCATGATTCCGACTACGGGCCCGCCTTGGCGCCCTGGCCATTTGCCCTGGATCGGACTCTTCACCGCCTACTGTCAACTTCGAACTGGCACCCTCAACTCTCGGCAACTCGCTTTTCTCAGACAATACCTCGCCTTATAATCATTATTCAAGACTGTTACTTTCTACTTCAGCCAATCAGTAACCAGTTCACAGTTTATGCGGTCATTCTTATGTCAGCGACCCACGCTTTCATAATCTGTCCACTTAATATTCAGTCCCTGATAAAACCTCATAACTACCGAACGCATCTGTCGTTTATCTGATAGTCCTCGAATTGTGTTCTTTTTCGCACGTATGAACCCTCTGAAAGCACCTCACGGGAAGTACCATTTATCTGTGTAAACACTTAACTCCCATTATTTGTGCAATCCAGCTTCAAAAATGCTATGAATACTTGAATCGGAGACCCATTATACAACGTTAGATAGCACTTTCTAGATTGTTTCCGATCCATCATGTTTTGCTGCTGAACGCCTCCTCTAAACTATCATTAAATATTCACAAAAGAAACATTTTTACCTCTGAGTCTGTTACTGTTCATGGAACATTTCCCTTAATAATCTACTGTTTTTGTGAATTTATACTTTCCCTCCTTTAGCTCTGCAGTTAATCAGAGTTGCCTCCCATGTCCCATGTTCATCGCTAAGATGTCCGGCTGTTAAAATTAGACCGGGCCTTATTCTAACTACATTAGAATACGACCCACACTTTCGATTTGTTCCGACATTAGTTATATCAGGGACCCTTATAGACATATATATGTATATAAGGTCCCTGGTTACATGGTATTCGCCTTTAAATGTACAGTGTTTTCAAACCGCGTGATAAGCACTGTTGTTGGGGTATTGCACTGGGTTATCTTTAACTCATTATCACACAATGGAACTACTACACAAATGATTTGGATGAACATATTGATGAAAACAAGCATATATATATATATATATATATATATAGAGAGAGAGAGAGAGAGAGAGAGAGAGAGAGAGAGAGAGAGAGAGAGAGAGAGAGAGAGAGAGAGAGAGAGAGAGAGAGAGAGAGAGAGAGAGAGAGAGAGAGAGAGAGAGAGGGAGGGAGGGAGGGAGGGAGGGAGGGAGAGAGAGAGAGAGAGAGAGAGAGAGAGAGAGAGAGAGAGAGAGAGAGAGAGAGAGAGAGAGAGAGAGAGAGAGAGAGAGAGAGAGAGAGAGAGAGAGAGAGAGAGAGAGAGAGAGAGAGAGATAAATGAGGGAGCCGTTAAAGGATATGTCCGCCGCTCCAGTAAACATTTATTAAGGCCTACCACCAGGTTTACGTTGTTGAACTGTACAGATGAAAACACACTTCTAGATTGTCTGGATCCCCAATTGTAGATTTTATCGTTTGGTTTTTGTGCTCCTCACAAACTTGTTGGAAACTTTGGCGGGGTTCCTTTCTGAGACGATTAGATGAGATGTAACCTCGCTTACAGTGTTTTCGAGCCCCTAAGACAAACGGCGTCCATTGAATCAAGACAGCCAGTATTTACCAGAACTCATCTTACCTTGGTTATCATTTATTTTGCTTCTGAATTTGTAATGTAACACAATATAACCTTGTATGTTGCAAAGAAAATATCATAACTTTAAGGAGGTCGATTTGATCAATATTTGTGTGACTCAGATTCCATGATGTTATGAACACATCCTAGACTTTGGGGGGACGATATCGAAACTTCAAAATATTTTCTCAATCTCGAAAATGTTTAATTGCTATAACTAAGTATAATGTCATTTTATGAATAATCGCTATATTGGCATGTTTGCAATGACATGTCAGCTTTTCTGATGCAGTGTTTTCCAACAATGAATACTTCGTAGACAAATATGCCAGCATAATATACATTTTGTTGTCATGATAATGACATTATAAATCACACTCTTCTGAGTAAATACTTGTCTTTTCAATGAAAAATATGAAATATATTACACATTTGAACTGTACTTATCTATTCAAAATTAAATGACGAATTACGTTTGACATGTCAGTTCAACACGGGAACCTGTGTATCTGACGTGCACTTCGCTTTAATTACCGCTAATAGACACATTAGAGAACAACTGTAATCACATGCAGACTTAAATCCACATATACACATATAAATTACATCATAAACAATTTAAATAAATAAATAGCAATATATATATATATATATATATATAGAAAATAGTAAACATCAGATGGTTTTGACTGGATCAATCTTCTTTAATACAATACGATGCGTCGCATTTCGACTTGTTTACAAGTCTTTTCAACAGACTGTTGAAAAGACTTGTAAACAAGTCGAAATGCGACGCATCGTATTGTATTAAAGAAGATTGATCCAGTCAAAACCATCTGATGTTTACTATTTTCTATATATAACCTTACTTCACGTGAGAAGCAACTCATCTTATTTATATATATATATATATATATATATATATATATATATATATATATATATATATATATATATATATTATATATAAATAGCGATTGCATTGCATGGATCGCTGAACACTGTCACAAAGTTCATACCTGCATAAAATTTAATTTCGTGACGTTACATCACATTTAGCCACGCCCCATGACGTGAGGTTCATAGCTAGTTTCGTTGTGTATTTTCATTGGCTAATGAACGCGTTGTAGGCGGGGCTAGTAATTCAATTACGTTTTGATTTGAACGGTGTTTAGCGTTTGCGCGGATCGGCATATCATTTGCGCGGAAAAAAGATGACGTTTGCGCGGAATGTTTTACTTCATATGCGCGGATTATTTTACTTCGTTTGCGCGGATTAGTTTGACCCCTTCCGTTGGCCAGAATTTAATTTGTTAACCCCTGTTCACCACGTGGAGGTGTAAGTGAGATTTTGAACAGGATAAGTATATGAACAGTACTCACTCAGTCAGTTAAAATGTCTCTGTACAGGATAAGTATATGAACAGTACTCATACACTCAGTTAAAATGTCTCATTCTTTAAAAGGCTTTTAAACAAAGGGTGAAAGTCTCAGTCATTAAAAGGATAATTAAAATCATATATCTGTTATTGGGAACTGGATGTAATGTTATCAGAGGCTTTGCGTTTTACCTTTACACGGAGTTGTTGCCTTTCAACTTTCCTGTTGTTTTCTTCGTAATTGTGTTGCGATGTCATGGTCAAGATCCGTACGTAGGCGACTTTTGCAATAAGCTATAAGCTATGCAATCAGCCTTGACTAATTAGCTTATCTAATCTTCAGCAACGCGTATATAATTCAAGAATGGGCACAAATTCAGTATTCATCGAAGGAGTTGATATCATCCCGACAGGAAAATTAATAGACTATACTGAAAATTCCTATGGCCATTATCTCATGGACTTTTTAACCGATTGCGATCTTTGTACGTTAAATGGTCGCTCATCAGACGATAACTACACCAACATCAGTAAACTTGGAAACTCAGTTGTAGATTATGCTTTGGTACCTCACGAACAGCTTTCTTTATACACAGACTTTACAGTCCCGCAAATGAAAGCTATGAATGACTATAATATTAACTGCCTTCGAAGCTTGAAATATCGACTTTCAAGAAAAACCCTAGAAACCATGTACAAATCATTTATCATGCCGATGTTTGATTATTGCTGCCATATCTGGGACAACTGTACAATCGACCAATCGCTTATTCTTGAAAGATTACATTTAGACGCCCTCCGTACGATATGTGGCGCAGTTCGTGGCACAAGTCATTATAAGCTATACACAGAAACAATGTTCAAATCCCTTAAAGAACGAAGGCGGGATATCAAACTGATTAATTTCTTCAAAATGAATAGCGGGCTCGCACCAAACTACCTCTGTGATCTGGTTCCTAGAACTGTCTCTGAAAAAAGTCATTACAATCTTCGAAATCAATCCAATTTGCAAACAATATACTGTAGAACCAAAATATACGAACAATCTTTTCTACCTGATACGATCAAAACTTGGAATTCATTACCTGATAACTTCGTACAAGCCAACACAATTGGCGAATTTAAGTCACTACTAAAACATGATGAATCAAATAACAACTACCTAGATCTGAATTATGGTAGTCGTTTCTGCCAGATTATACATTGTCGGCTTAAACTTGGATGCAGCGATTTGAACGCAGATAAAGTAAATAGACATATCTCAAACAATCCGGAATGCGCTTGTGGATACCACAACGAAGATGTTGTTCATTATCTTTTTACATGTAAGTTATATACAACTCTTAGAAATAATACATTTTTCTATGTAAATGGCCATAACCTCCAAACTGTGTTATACGGAACACCTCAAGAATCTAATAATGTCAATATTAACATAATTAAGTCCCTACATCAATATATCAATAAATCCAAACGCTTTGAAAATCATTCTAAATTATCTAAATAAATATAATGGAACGAAACTGCAACAAATTATCAATTAACACTTATGTACGTATATCTATAGTTTGATTGTCTTGATTTTTTCATTTGTTGTTAACATGTTACCAGCTCTTGTGAATTTGTTTATGTTTTATGTAGTGGTGAGGCATTCACATAAGCAGAGTTTTGCTTGTTTGCCAAACCACATTCTTATTGAATAAAAATATGTTTAAACCACATTCCATCATCATTGCCTGACCATTCTCTGCTCAAGTGGAAACTATGCTTATCAGGTCTTATGGATGATTTGTCACACACACCTTGCAATAATAATGTAAACACAGAAACAGTAAAACCAGGATTTAAACTTGAAGGTTTCCCAATAAACTTTCTTAATCCAGGAAATATAAGTTCATCAGTCCGTGAGACTATTACATCAATTCAAGAAAACGTTACAGCCATGGAGGATATAGATAAGACCTACAATGACTTCAAACACTTGTTAATATCTGAATTATAAAACACTAGCTTCACGAAAAGTGCCATTCCTTAAAACGATTAAAGCACACAAGTGGAAGACGAAACCTTATTGGGACAATATACTACAAGACAAGTGGAACTCTGTCTGTTCAGGTGAAAAGAGGTGGAAAAAGAACACTGTTTCAAATCAATCAAGGAAAAAGCTGAAAAGCGACTATATTCAAGAACGAAATACCTTTGATCGCCTACTTAAGTCATACAAACACAAACATCAACTGAGGAAGCAACAAGACCTAGATAATCTACTGAATCAACACGAAGATAAAAAAAACTTTTGGAAAGAAATAGGAAAAATAGGCATGGGAATATATCACAGTGGAAATATGACTATGAGAATCTGTATAACGCCCCAATGCAGGAACCCTGTGATATGATACACTATAACTCTGTGAAGGTTGAACTGCAAACAATGGAACATTCTCAAAATAAAGTAGACAACCAAACATTGAACTCTAAAATCACACTTGAAGAGGTTAAATCTGCAATATATAAAGCGAAAAATCTCAAGGCAGCCGGATGTGATGAAATCCCAGTTGAAGCTCTAAAGAATGACAACTGTGTTAATCTACTACATACGATTTTTTACCTATTGTTTTGAACATTGAGTTACACCTATTCATTGGAGAAAAGGTATAATTACACCCATTGTTAAACCTGGTAGCACTAATATTAGATGCCCCTGACATATCGAGGAATAACACTGCTTTCAGTACCTTGTAAAATCTACTGTGATGTTTTAAATCAAAGGCTTTCAAAGTATCTTGAAGACAATAATTTATTAAGAGAAGAACAAAATGGCTTTAGAAAACAGCGGAGCTCTACAAGCAATGTTTGAGGCTGTGAATTAGTGGTGTTTTAAGTGGCAATTGCAGTTAAATACTTCTGTCATCTTGAAAACAGGAACTATACTAGTAAGCTTATAAATAGTATTGTAAAAGGTAATGGAGATGTAATCACGGAAGGGGAGAGTATTTTAGATGAACTTAAACAGTTTTACAGTAAGTTATATACAGATATTCACAAACATGAAGAAGAAGATGAAACTGACTTAAACAATATCAACTTTCCCAAATTAAATCAAAAGGAATTTGACAACCTGGAAAAGGAACTAAGTATGGCAGAAATTAGTAAGGCGGTATATTCCATGAAGAATGACAAGAGCCCAGGAATAGATGGTTATCCATTTGAGTTTTTCAAGTTCTTTTGGAGAGAGTTAGGGCCATGGGTATACAAGTTCATACAAGAAACTTATGGGAACAATGAATTATCTATTACAATGAATAGGGGAATCATAACTTGCCTACCAAAACCTAACAGAGACCGGAAACTGTTAAAGAACTGGCGCCCTATCTCATTACTAAATACCCTCTATAAAATTATAATCACATTTATAGCTAATAGAATCAAGTCAGTTTTAGATACTATTATTCATGAAAACCAAACAGGCTTTATACCTGGGAGGTGTATGAGTGAAAATATAAGACTCCTGTATGACATAACATTTGAAACAAGAAGATTAAATAAACCAGGCCTTCTATTACTAATTGATTTTGAAAAAACATTTGACACTATCTCAAAATCATTTATTATAAAAGCAATGGAAGCTTTTTGATTTGGCCCCAATATCATTAAATGGATCAAAATTCTAAAGGGTAATAATACAGCAGCTGTAATACAGAATGGCCATATTTCATCTTTTTTCCTTCAGGAGAGGGGATGTAGACAGGGAGATCCAGTCTCACCGTATTTATTTATCATAGCTGTTGAAATTTAAGGCATAATGATAAGATCAAATCCTGATATTAAGTGCATAACACTTAATGACAAAGAACAAAAGCTTGGTCAATATGCTGATGATGCACAATTATATTTAGATGGATCTGAAAAAAATCCTTTATGCCGCAATTGAAACCCTCAATAAATGTTATCAAATGTCTGGACTGAAAATGAACATTAACAAAACAAAAGCTATATGGATTTGTTCATTGACAGGTAGCAACATTACTTTAGCTAATGACTTGTCTCTTGACTGGCACAGTGGGGACTTTGAAATACTAGGAATTACTCTTAATGCTTCCCTTACAGATTTATGGGTAATTAACACAAGAAATCGCTTAGAACATATTAATAGATTACTTGCTAGTTGGCGAAGGAGATCTGACTCTTATTGGGAAAATCACTTTTATTAAAACCTTGGCAATTTCAACTCTAGTTCTTATCTTCTCTGCATTACCTAATCCTCCTAAAGAATTTATTGATGATCTCGACAAATTAATCTATGGATTCCTTTGGAATAATAAGAATGATAAGATAAAAAGATCAAATATCACTAGAACTTATGAAGATGGAGGCCTAAGAATGATTGACATAGAGAGCTTTATCGATGCTTTGAAATTATCATCACTTAAACCACACCTGAATAAAAATTGTGCTAACATCTTCCCACTAGGAAATCTATTCTCGCTTGGCTCTAATGCTATTGATTGTTTATCAGACAAGGATAATCCTTACTGGAGAGATGTTTTGTCAGCTTGGAGGAGATACTATAAAAAAATTACTTTTGACAGTGATGATATAAACCAAATCTTGGCTCAACCTCTTAGGCTAAACCACTTCTTTAAATCATCATATATGATAAGAAATTGGTTTGACCACGGTATAAAATACATTCGAGATATCTGTGATGAAAATAGTTTTCTAACCTTTGAAAATCTGAAAAAGAAATATCAAATAAAAGGAACCTTTTTGGATCATCAACATTTATTGAATAATATTCCAAAGCACTGGAGACAGGAACTGGGAAACAGAATCATATGCTTGAATCAATTAACCTTAAACACTGTTTACATTGACATGATCTCCTTTACTAAAGGCTCAAGAGTATTCTATGACAAATTGATAAAAAATAACACAACCCCAAAGGTACTAGAATATTGGAATTCTGTCTTTCAGCAGGATATAATTTGGAAAGAAGTATTTAGATTTTATAGGAAATGTACTAATGATTGCAAATTGTTAGATTTTCAATACAGATTCATTTACAGAACAATATATTCAAAGAAAGAACTGATGAAGATGAAGTTAGTTGATGAGAATATATGTAACTTTTGTAAAAATACCTCAGAAAATATTTCACATATGTTTTTTTAACTGTGATTTGGTAAAAGACTTTTGGCATGTGTTGCAAAATTTTCTTAACACCCACCTTCTATGTAATATTATTTTTACAGAATTTATTATTATGTTTGGACTGTGCTCAAACAATGAATTACTTAATCATATCATTCTTTTAGCCAAAAGATTCATTTATATTTCTAGTATTAAGCAATGTGCCTTATCTTTTGAGGGATTTCTTAAACAGGTTAAGGTAACCTACACAACAGAAAAAATTATTGCTAGGAAAAATAACAGGTGACATCCTTTCACAAGAAAATGGAAGCAACTGATGACTAAGTTTGATTGAAGCACTTGTAAAATACCACTTGTTGTTCATTGTCCATTTCAGTGCAGTCTTGATTTCTAGCCAACATTGATTGTAAACTACACAAACTCTGTATTTTTGAATTGAAATGGAACAAAAAAAAATAAATAAAAAAAATAATAAAAAAATTCTACTACATAAGATTTTTTACCTATTGTTTTGAACATGGAGTTACACCTAGTCATTGGAGGAAAGGTATAATTACACCCATTGTTAAACCTGGTAGCACTAATCTTAGATGCCCCTGACATATCGAGGAATAACACTACTTTCACTACCTTGTAAAATCTACTGTGATGTTTTAAATCAAAGGATTTCAAAGTATCTTGAAGACAATAATTTATTAAGAGAAGAACAAAATGGCTTTAGAAAACAGCGGAGCTGTGAAGAACACATATACACATTATATTCAATAATCGAAAATCGAAAATCTGCCAAACAAAGTACTGTTTGTGGATTTATAGATTTAAGAAAAGCATTCGACAGTGTGAACCGTGATTGTTTATGGTATAAGTTGTGTAAGGCCGGGATCGCAGGAAAAAATTATAACAGTATTAAATCTCTTTATGAAGATGTACAGTGTGCTGTGAAAGGAAACGGATATATGACGCCTTCATTCAGTGTAAGGAAGGGAGTGAAACAAGGCTGCACCTTGTCCCCCACTTTATTTTCTGTGTTCATCAATGACCTAGCTGACGATATTAATGCTTTAAATTGTGGAATATCTATAGAAAATGTGTGTTTATCAATTTTATTATTTGCTGATGATATTGTGCTTATAGCCCCAAGTGAAGTAGCTCTACAAGCAATGTTCTATGCTGTGAATAAGTGGTGTTTTAAGTGGCAATGGCAGTTAAATATGGATACATCTAAAGTGATACATTTCAGGAATAATAATATAACCAAATCAACCACCAAGTTTAGTTGTGGCACAAAGAACATAGAAATTGTGAACAAATATAAATATCTGGGTCTCTGGTTCCATGAACACCTGTGCCGTGTTCAAGATAGGTTTCAAAGTTATCGCTCAAAGAGCGATTACTTTGAAACCTATCTTGAACGCGATTGCTCAATGTAGCGCTACGTAGCAAGGCGAGCAAACTTTGAGGAATTTGCACTGTGTCGTTCAAGAGAGAAGAAGCGCTCATTGAGCGCTACATTGAGCGCTACATTGAGCAATTGAAGCGCTCGCTGCTATTGAACGGGGCGCTGGACTAAAAGGAAATTGCCAAATCTGCTAGCAGAGCCTTATCAAGTCTACATGGAAAATATGTTGATGCTGGAGGCATGACATATGACACATTCACCAATCTTTTTGATTCTCTTGTCCAGCCAATATTGAATTATGGTACATCAATCTGGGGTTTTAAGGAACATAGTGCAATTAACTCTGTCCAGAATAGAGCATGCAGGCTGTACCTGGGTGTAAGCAGAAATACTTCAAACTGTGCAGTGAGAGGAGAGCTTGGATGGAAAAGTTGTATCACTAAACAAAGGATCGAAATATTCCGACTCTACTCAAGATTAATCAAACACAACAGACTTTTATTAGATTCATTAAACAGTTGGTCAAAAAAAGAAAATATTCCTGGTTATCACGGGTTATCTCCTTTAGTGGAAAACTTGGTATTAATATTATTGAAGCAGAAGAAATGACAACCACAGGCTTTATTAATAAGGTTAAACAAAGGCTCTATGTGTTAGATAATGAACAATGGTTTTGTGCGCTATGGTACGATAAAAATCAGTTAAATGGGAATACACTCAGAACTTACAGATCCTACAAGAAAGATCTACTCCCTGAAAGTTATCTTTTACAAAATATTCCACGGTATAAAAGAAAATATCTTGCCAAGCTCAGATGTGGATCTCTGGGTCTATCAATTGAATCTGGGAGGTATACACAACCTGCCACACCCCTACATCTACGGAAGTGCCCCTTTTGTGATACTCTAGAGGATGAAGTTCATTTCCTGATTGACTGTCCAATGTATGATGATCTAAGATATCCCGGCCCTTACTTAGAAGTGAATGTATTCAAGAGAACATTGCGGACCTCTCATCAGCTGAGAAAAACAATAAATTAATGACTTGTGATGGCATCCAGCACATTTTAGTTGAATGTGTTTTTAACATGTTTATGCGAAGAAGTAGACTTTTAAACAATATATAAAATGTAAAAAAGAAATTATGTGTAAGGTTGGAGTGTCTGTGGATGTATGTTTAGATGAGTAGGTAAGTGTATGGGTGTGTGAGTATGTATTGTATGCTGATTGATAGAGTATATACCTCAGTGAGTGGCTGAGAGAGTGGCTGAGAGAGTGGATGGATTTGTATCGGTGTGTAAGGGAGTATGTGAGTGTGTTCTGTGAGGGTGTGAATGTGAGCGTTTGGTGGTGGTTGGTGATTGATATGGGTAGACAGTGAGAATGTACATATATAAGTGTAAACAATGAGGGCTGAGTAGTGGGTGAGTGGCAGAGTATGTATGGCTGGATGATGGGACCTGATGAATGATGTTGAGTTAATATGAGAGTTTGAAGGGAGTAAGAGTATGTATGCATGATGTATGTATGTGTGTGTATGTGTGTATGTGTGTATGTGTGTATGTGTATATCTTAGTATGTGTGTATGTATAATATGACAACGCGTGGATGTGTGAGTATATGTGTGTAGTGTATACATGTATGTACATACTAATATACTAATGTACTAATGTATGGGTATGTGTATGTATGTGGTGTAGACAGGTACTAATGCACTAATGTACTAATGGATGGATATGTGCGTATATGTATATGTTGTATACATGTACTAATGTATGTACTAATGTATGTATGTATGCATGTATCTTAGTATGTGTGTATGTATAATGTGCTAACGTATGGATATGTGCGTATATGTGTGTAGTGTATACATGTATGTGCATACTAATATACTAATGTACTAATGTATGGGTATGTGTATGTATGTGATGAAGACAGGTACTAATGCACTAATGTACTAATGTATGGGTATGTGCGTATATGTATGAATTGTATACATATGTGTGTGTGTGTGTGTGTGTGTGTTTTCTCCAATTATATGTATTATAGTATTATATGAGATCTTAATGTATTGTCTCTTGTAGCCTTTTGGCGGCTTTTACATTTTTAATGTATGTATTATTGAAATATTTTTGAATGTACGAGATGAGACAAAAATAAACAATTTCTCTCTCTCTAATTTTTGCAAATTAGTATATCTGGAGCCATGAAACCTTTTCAAAACAACAGGTACAAGTATATTTATTTATAAAAATTGACTTAAAAATTTATTAAGTTCATGGAAGTTTAAACTTAAAAAAACCTGTACATACTGTTTACGCCACGTTTTTTAAAGTTAATACGTCCATTCTTAATTAGTTTTACAATTTTCTATTCTTGTAATTTTGTATCTGTAGAATGTAGCAGTGTTACATATTTCGATATTCTGATATAAAGATCTGATTTGATACCTTACTTAAATAAAAACTTCATGTCATTTTTTTGAAAAAGTATTTAAAAGAGTAATTAGGGGATGTTTATTGATAAGACTGGTGATATTTGGTTTGTAAGAACTTTTCCATTTACAATTACGGCTAAATACAAAACAAAACCTTACCTCACTTTGACGGCCTGGCCAATCAGCACAAAATATGCTGACACACTTATGAGATGACCCCAACTGTCAATCAAGCGGGAAGTTAAAAAAAGCATGTCACATGATGCAAATCATATGACCTAACAGTATAATTTTACACTTTGCAGACAAAACAAGTTCCAACTGTCCACAAACCTCCTGACAGCAAGTTTGATAGCTTTAAAACATGGACTTAAACCGTGATAATGGAAATGTATGTTTATTTTCACGGCATATGTTTATTGAATTAACATTCAAATTTAAGGTTAATTTACAAAAAAATATTGTTACCAAACATTTTGCTATTTTGCTTTGATGAGATTTTCTCACTCGCGTCTTAAAACACGTATTGTCGATATATCTAAGGTTATGGCATCATGTATCTGTTACGATAGCACAGGAAAATCGGAAAAGACATGCATGCACAATTAAAATGATTATCATTTACTGGTTTTAAAATCTTATAAATGTTATTGAATAGTATCAATATTTTCAAATGAAAATGTATATTCAGTCGGAATCAGTCAACATTTCTTTTCCAGTTGTCGGTGCTCTTTCTTACAGGTTTTGTAGTGGAGCTTTTATTCGACACGCAATTTATGACATGTGGTTGTGCATATTTTAGTTTCTTGATTCTGGACTTTACCGTTGTTTCTGGAAGCGATACTCAAACTGATTAAGACTAAATATATAGTCAATAAAGTAATAAATACGTCAAAAGACAATAGCATATTCAAATGTTTCTGCACTCAATGAACTTCAACAATATTAAATAATAATGTACACTGACTCCAACATCAGCTATTAAGTTTAATGAGATTAGGAAACAACGAAACTGTCAGCGTATTGCTTTCCCATAATTGACACAAAGGTAGAATAGCTTAATAGCTGGGTAAAGTACATAATTTGATACAGTTTCTAACCAAAAAGCAGTTATTCGTCATGGCAGATTGTACATATAATAATAGAACTCTCCGCCACAAGATCCGTTGACATGCTATCATAATCGTAATCTCTATCCCCAAATCCTTTCGTTAGTAACTTTATATGAATTATTTTAGCATATGATTGATTGATAAGATCAAATATTGAACGATTTCATTAGTTTGTAACTGTATAAAAAATACCCATCCCCATTTATACTTTGACAGTTTCATTCTTTAATTAATCCCTTTAGTAATAAATTCAACGCAATGGTCAAATTTTTAGCTCATCAGGCGTCCGTCCGTCGTCCGTTTACTTTTCACATTTTCGACTTCTCCTCCAGAACCGCTACACCCCAAAGCTGTAATTTGGTGGGTGGGTATCAATCACTTAGGGGGTCAAAGTTTGTTCATCACGGATTCGAACGCCCACAAATATGGCCGCCAATGACGTTAAAAGTAAAACCTTTAAACGGCTTCTTCTCCGAAAGCTCTTGATATAGGAATGTCAAATTTTGTCATTAAAATCTTTGTAGAATGGAGATAGAAGTTTGAAAAGTTTTGTTGAGATAAATTATTAAATATGAACTTTGAAGGGGGTTCACCCTAAAAGCTTCAAACGACTTCTTCTCATGAACCAGCAATAGGAGATATCAAGAAACCTGGGCAGTGTTTTCTTTAAAAGATGGAGATTATGATTTGTAAATTTTAATACTGAAACTTTGATACTTTGATTGTGACAGGGGTTCATTTAAATGTATATTTTTCATCTCAGAAACCAATGACCCTAGAACACTCAAGTTTTGATGATATCATCTATGTTTAGCGAATATCAAGAGTTCGACATTTCAAGGATCAGGTTTCACTTTGGTCCACAGCAACTAAGGCAGAGAGAATAATTGTAATGTGACATAATAGAAGTTCAGGTTTCCCCTTATGTAATAGGCTAAGCTCAGTGGTACTATATCCAACTGCATGTTCGTTAGACATTTGAAGGACTGGTACAATGATTATGACATTATTTCTTACATTTGATGAGAAAATACTTTAATGGCTTTAAAAGACTTTGTCTGAGCTATTTCAATTGTAACATGTAGACTTTTTTTTATGAATGAAGAATTATGCTTGACAATTTGATACAAAGTTTAAGTCTAACACTTCGACTCTGAAAAAATAATTTTTATATCTGAAAGAAAATATTGAAAAGAAGAATTCTTTTTACAAATTTCATTTCTTACAGTCTCCTTTTTAATATTTAATAAAATGGGGACATTTTCAGAATACATACTTTTTTCAGAGTCGGAGTGTAAGACTAACCAAATTGTAATGATTCCTTCTCTCTCCCTGTCTCCCCCTTCCCCTTCCCCTTTCCCTCTCTCTGTAGGGGGATGTTTTGGGCTGATGATGGGTCAGGGAAAATACAGATGCAGGGTAAACATTGTAAAAATATTTTACGGTATCTCCACTGATTTTTTAATAATGGTTGTATTGAAAGCAAAACCTGTTGAACTTTGTAAAGTTGTCCAAGGAAAAACAATTGTTTATATATATATATATATATATATATATATATATATATATATATATATATATATATATATATATATATATATATATATATATATATATATATATAGTACCTTAAGAGCTGCAGAGCCCATGGCTCTCTTTTGTTCCTGTTCAAACCGTTAATAAACACTCCTCTCTGTTTTAGGGGGTTATTACAGTAAGCACTGACTAGTTCGTCACTAGGCCACTTTTATTGAAATTGTCTTTTCCAAAATTTGAGATTATGGAAATTCAAAATTATGACTAAAAGGCAGATAATGAAGTTTGACCATGCAGAGAGAGTGGAATAACTCACATTATTACCTACTGGGGAAATCATATCGGGGTTCATATTTTTCATCCGTCCGTCCACCCGTCCATCTGTCCATCTGTCAATCCGTCCGTCCATCTGTCCATCCGTCCGTACACTTTTCGCTTTTTCGACTTCTTCTCCAGAACCAAAAATTCTAGAGAGCTGAAATTGTATGTGTAGACTCTGCCCATGGGGATTCTCAATTGTAGATTTGGTGACCATGTGGCCCAAAATAAGGCCATAACCTAAAAACCTATTTTCATCTTCTTTTCCAGAACGAATATACCTAAAGGCTGTAATATTGTGTGCAGACTCTTTAGGCAATGGGGATTCTAAATTGTAGATTTGGTTACTCTGGGGCCCCAAATAAGGGCATCACAGGCCATGACCTAAACACCTATTTTCATCATCCTCTCCGGAACAAAAAGACCTAGAATGCTGTAATATTGTGTGCAGACTCTTTAGCCAATAGGGATTCTAAATTGTAGATTTGTACTTGTCAAAACAGCCTGAAATCACGAAACTATTAAAAACAATGTCGGCATATTAATAAAGCCAAAGCTAAGTTTAGCTAGATTAAAATGTTCCAAGAACGCCATACGTTTCATATGTAAAAACTGTCTTCTGAAACGAATTACAGATTTGGCAAATGGCCGTTATCAGAATAATTCTTCATCTACGTCAAATGTTCACTAATAAACATCCATAACAAGAGTTCCCCTGGTCTCCATCACTGGATAATCCACGCTTGCTGCATTTCGTGAAATTTTCTGTGCGAGCGTAGCGCAAACTGCTCAGAAGGAGCTGCTCCGCTAGCACGGACAAGTTGGCACCTTGTTTGGAAGAGAAGACTTTATTAATGAATGTTAACGCCTTAAATGTACACTCGGTTGTATACTCCTCACGAAACTGAGAAAGAAATGCATGCGCCCGTAAACCAGGGTAGTAATGTGAGCCGTTGCTGGATAAGTGCGTGATATAAATGAATGATATACATTTTCATATAATATGAAAATGCATATATATATATATTAGTATCTCAGAGTTATCTCAAAGACGGAAAAAACGATGATTTATTGTTTTATCAGACTTTTCGTCATATTTAAGATTTAGATTTGACACGATATTGACATTGGGTCGAGTCTGGCTATGTGCAGACACGGACAGCCGGACACATTCTCAATCTCTGTTTCTCTGTGTTGATTAATATTATTGTGCATCAATCAAAGAGAATCTTGAATCCTCAAACGTTACAGTTGTCTAGATGCAGACAGCACACCAACTGGCCGATGTACTGACAAAGAAGGGAGCTTCCCCACTGGGGCTCGAACCAAACAAATAGACTGTAAATACCATGACAATTTGTTGCAATGGCACGTTTAGCTCATCTGACCTGAAAGGTCCGATGGGCTTATGGCATGGCATGGTGTCCGGCGTCCGTCCGTCCATCCGTTGGTCCATCCGTCTGTAAACCTTTCGCATTTTCGTCTTCTTCTCCAGAACCACTTAGTCTAGGGAGATGAAATTTTGTGTACAGACTCATTGACCAATGGGGATTATAAATTGTAAAATTGGTGACTCTGTGACCCCAAATAGGGTCACAGGGGTCACAACCTTAAAAACCTATTTTCATCTTCTTCTTCAGTTCCAAAAGGTCTAGAGAGCTGAAAAATTTTGTGCATACTTCTTGGCCAATGAAGATTCTAAATTGTAGATTTCATGATCTTGCGATCCCAAATATAGGTCACAAGGGTCATGACTTGAACAGCTATTTTCATCTTAAGATTTTATGTGCTCTTCAAATGTGTCCTTATTTGAAGGGGATTTTATCTCTGGCCAGGTCAGATGGGTTAGGATCTTAAGACCTATTTCATCTTCTCCGTTTAAAGTGTTTCCTATTTGTTATACTTCTCACCTAGAAGTTGACATTTTGAATTAGTTAATATATATAAAGACTGATGAGCTACAGAGCCAGTGACTCTAATTTTAGAAAACATTATAATTTCATTAAGCAAAAATAGATTATATATCTGATTACAGAATGGTTGCCAAAATATTCCGTAAGATAATGTTACTCTAAATGGTCAATATTTTGAAACCTAATATTTGTTTATAGCTGTTTATAGCGACTGGCAGTGTAACTAATCGTATGCATATTACAATATGTATATATCAATCATTGACATGAAATATATCGTTGATATGGTCGTCGTGTCACTTGGAACGTACAATGAACCTGCATTTGTTTACGTGGACCCTGACAGTGCATGTTTTCGGCGTGAAGACTAAACCAGGCCACTTGAAGGTAAACCAGTCTGATTAAAATCAATCCTGTTCTAAAATAGTGACTTTTCCGGGATATGAACTCTTTCTTAGTTTATCTTCACACTTCTGACGATTCTCAGTATGACGCCAGTGTAGTCAAAACCTAGTCATTAGCGGACCAATAAAATAAAGCTTATAAAATGATCACAATTGTGAATGCATTCGGAATCATTCTTTTTCACGTTCCAATACCGAAAGTTTTTGTTAGAAACCTTGAGATTGGCTGATGTAACTGGTGTCTGAATATGCAGTATAGCTTTGAAATGATCTATCTCTTATATATTATGTAAGTCTATATTGTGATACAGTGACAATATTCATTTACGTTTGTTGTAAAGTTTATTGTTGACAATGTGACTGAGGATTTGTCTCTCAGTTGGAAAATTGTTCTATACAAAAACTTTTATCAATCCACAGACCCTTGTCGAATACAGGCAACGAAGAAGCTGTGACGAAGGCGGCGGTTTGATTCGATCAAACTGGAGAGTAGAACAAAGAATAAATTATGAAAATAATATGGCGGAAAGAAAAACATTATTTGTCTTACAAACTGGATTGCAAAATCCCATTGTCAGTTGTACAGGAAGATGTGCCATGCACTTAAATTGTTCAGTGATGCAAATTCATCTAGATAAATCAGGGAGAAAAAATTGTTCTGGTTTCAAAGACGATAATAATAATGAAGGTGTGGTAGAAAACATATCATCGTTATCGGCAACAAAACAACGCGGTTCAACAGAACCACCAACAACAGAAGCAACATCAACCTCAGTAACAACATCAATCATGCTTTCAACGCCAACCTCAGAAACAACACCAACCTCAGAAACAACACCAACCTCAGAAACAACTTCAACCTCAAAATCATCTCTAAAAACAGAATCAACACCAACAACTGAATCGACATCAACGTTCGAATCAGCTCCAATAACAACATCAACAACCTCAGGAGCGACATCAAAAGTAACAACGATGTATGAAAACACCAAATCCCAAACAACTGAAAAAGAAACACGGAAAACTGCTATGCATAAACCGAAATGTAGATGCATTTTGAAGAAGACGATGATTTTAGAAAATGTTCGAGAACACCAGCAAATTCTCTTCCTGTTTGCTTTCAAAGACGCAGTTGGAAAGAAGCTGTATGTCTTTGATAGAAGGAAAGACAGTTTTGTTAGCTTTCCCCTCACTGCGGAAACAGAAAACGATGTGATATTTCAATATGACCCGAAGGACTGTTTGGGATATATGGCATACGATAATCAAATGTATACCATTTGCTTGAATAATCGACGTAAACAAAATTTCCCAAAGAAAGGCGTTGTTGTTGAAAACTTTTCGCTGGATTTAAAAAACAGAATAATATACTGGGTGGATAAAAACTGGCTGAAAATGCGACATCTTGACAACGGTACCCAATTTCACAGAAGCCATAAATTTGGAACAATATTCCGAAACTCCCTCAGCATGACACCAGGCAAGATGTATTGGTTTCACCCAAAATCCTTGGACGCATACAACGGAGGTCAGGTGATAGAAATGACCTCGGGGTTTTGCAAAACCCAAATTGTTGGCTAAGGTTTCTGGGGAATTCCGGCAGATGCAGAAGGACCAGAGGGGGAGTGTATACGTGCTGACTGACAAGGGCTTGTTTGGCTTTGTAAGAGGGAGGAAGAACCCCGTCATAATATATAGGGCAAGCCAAATAATGAGTTTCACACTTTGGGATAAAGTAGTTGTCACCTTTCCACGACTACATAGATACCTGACATGCTACAATAAAGTCGGTCGTGGACATTTAAAGATTGAAGTTAAAAGAAAAATACGTTTCAGCTTTTGCGAAGCTATGTGCAGTTTGGTTTGAATTTTAGAATTGAAAATATGTATAGTAATAGGTCATTGTAAAACATGCGTAGGATGCTACCAATGCAAATTACCCATAACCCACGTCAGTCCCCATCACTGGTCAATGTACGTCTTAAGTTTACTGTGCTAGCAAATACGTAACATTGCTGTGCATCCTAACTGCATAATGCGCGCTGCTACGCTAGCGCAGAAATTTACTAAATGCAGAAAGACATACAATTAACATCGATTGAGTCTGACGCAAGTTGATACTTATAGGATATCTAACGAGCTTCAAAGTTTATGCCCCGAGTGAAATAATTTTGCTTTGTCTCGAGCCTTGGCCTTCACGAGCGACATAAACTTGACAAGAAAGGGGAACGAGTTCTGTATCCTATTTATGAACAGGAAGATTTTCTGGATAACAACTTCTTTAATGTGAAAATACACGACGTTTCGGAGTTCAAAGGTGGAATGTAGGGAAATATGATACATTTATATAGCAAACGAAACAGTGGTGAGGGAACTCAATCAGGGAGATTAACATGCATGAGAATGGTATACAATGGGGATTTGTAATACAAACATGAGAGGGGTAAAACATGAGAATGGTATACGATGAAGATTTGCAATACAAACATGAGGGGTAAGTACTTGAGTGGTGGATAAGCAATGGCCTGTCGGATTTATTGAAGATATAAATAAACATCTTGCTGGTTCCGCAAGGTAGATGACACCTTCACCACCATAGCCCAACATGATGATCCAAACCATCTCCTACAACACCTGAACGTCAAGCATCCAAGAATCCAGTTCACCATGGAAACAGAAACTGACCACTATCTCCCCTTCTTAGATGTCTCCTTGCAAGCCACAGATCATGGACTTAAAGCAACCGTCTACCGCCGCCAGTTCTCGTCGATCAAATGAGTAAACAATTGCAAGTTACCGGTACAACACAATGTAAGTTTGAGATGTACATAACCGTTGAAATGCCTTTCCTTCCGGTTATTTGTCTTTTGAGTATAAAATCAATGTGTACCCTTACGAACACGTTGTTTTCATCGAGAGTGCATGAAAATAGCGTTTCGTTGCATTGTCATTCCCAACTGAAAGAGAGTACTGCTGCATTTTCAACTTTGTTCTTACTAGTTCTGCTCTACTATATAGTATAGTCATGATGTATTTTGTAATTTTTCATTAAAATCAATCATTGTGGTGAGTACGATTTCATGAATAAACTGAAGAATGAGATAAATATCAATTATAACGAATGTGTTGTCGTAAAATTACTTGCAATTTCATGAATTAATTCACGTTCGTTTTATGAATGAATAAAGTAGTCCAGACAGTGTCAAAGTTCACCATTACGCAATCAAATTACTTGAAGGTGTAATGACACATATGTGCCATAACAGATTGTAATTATGAAACCCCTTTACGAAGTATCACGTAGGTAATAACAATGTTCAATGTTACATACTTACATACTGTCTAAAATAGTGGTTTTAAATTGTGTTGGGTGTTGAATTATCCAATAACTGTCCAAAATGATTTAGCTCTACATTTAATAAAGCCAAAGCTAAGTTAACTGGATTGAAATGTTCCAAGAACTCCAAACCATTGCCATTTCTAAAAAGGGTTTTCCAAAACAAATTTCAGATTTGCCAAGACAAGCAGACAGCAGACAAAACATTAACGTGTACTTTGTGCAGATTCAGAACAATCACGTACTGATATGTGAAGCGAGTGTTGTAAATCTTTTACAACATCAATTAATTAACTTGCCGTTTAATGATACAAAGGTCACACACGAGAGCAAATAAAAACGTGATGTGTGTGTGACAAACCGTTTGCCTAATCACATTACCTAAAGACACACATGAGGATTCACACTGGAGAAAAACCGCAACGTATGTTGTGTTTGTGACAAATCATTTCCATATTCAAGTAGACAGAAAAAGCAGTTTGGTAAATCGTCTACCAGACCAGATTATCTGAGGACTCACGCGAGGATCCATAGAAGAGAGAGACTACACAACTGTATTCTACGTGCTAAATTCTTCACGTAGTCATATGTACTGAGGAAGCACATGAGAACACAGTCAAGTAACCAACACACGTGGATTCAAACTGGTGGAACAGACACTTACACGTGTGTTGAATGTGGTAAATCATTTGCACGAATTGGTTGTCTGAAGACGTGCAACGTGTTAACAGCGCTTCATAATCTAAGATTTGACCCCTATAGTCGGTAGTTTGGGTAAAGGCTAGTTTTAAAAGCGCTTCATATTCTACGAATCGGGCTGGATATTCGATAGATTAGTAGAAATGAGTTGAATGCCCTCCTAGGAATCGTCCCCTGTATCTACAAGTAACCATTCCAAGATTGGGATAATTTCTAGATCGTATGAGACGTATAACTACGTTCATATCGTGCCCATTTCTGGCCGCAAATAAGATTCTGTCGCTTAAAGGCTAGGCGTTATGTCCCATTTAAACTTTCAATATTCATTAAACATGGATTTAAATAAGACAATTACTTCGCTTTAAAATTTCTCAAATTTCCACATAAAATACTTATATACGGTTTATATACTTGGTTTTATGACTTTAACACGTTTAGCTGTAATCCTGTAAGCTGTAAACAAATGAGGACAACCTACTTTAATCTCTATAGTGTCTTTCAATAGCCATCTTCCATGAAAATGTTGAAAATGTTCGTTCAATTCTTCTTGTTCCTGTTTGATGAATGTGATGAACTAAACGTTGAACATTGATAACACGTCACAAGTAGTTCTACTTAGTGCTTGAGTGAATTACAAAATAATATTTTAATATGGATTCTATTGTTTTCATAGGTTAGAGGGCAGGATCATTTTCATCTCACATAATGATAAAACATATCTACTGAACCAAACATGGTCAACAGAACATTTTAAAAATTGTATCCTCATTATAAGAAATATCTATTGAACCTAAACATGGTCAACAGATACATTAAATAGTGTTCATAAGCATAAGAAATATCTATGGAACCCAAACATGGTCAACGGATGCATTAAAATAGTGTTCATAATTATAAGAAATATCTATGAAACCTAAACATGGTCAAGATAACCAGTTAAACATGAATCATACTTATTTTTATAAAAACATCTATTTAACCTAAACACCATTTAAATATTCCTATTTCTCTCAAATATTCCTAAAGTTGATTTCAAACATGGATATATCTGTTACTTATACACTGGAAGTTTTGACATTGATTATTTCAAGGTAACTGTTAGTGTTTCCATTGGAGGTCATCGGGTAATTCAGTAAATAAATCATGTTCTGTAGAAAGCTGCTACGAACTAAACGCCCCTGACAACAAAGGTGCTAAGGTAAATAATAAAAAAACAAGTTTTTCTATTTTGACATAGATGTATGATAATGAAAACAATAATAAAAATAAAACTCTGTAAAAGCGATGCTTTGTTAAACTCCACACGACTAGAACTACTTTGTTACACGCTTGCCTGCGTAGTTCTCATTAGGAAGTTGAGTTCAATCGTTCTGCTAAATAAATTCTACCATCTACAACTTAATTAAAATGTTCCAGTACAACAAAATTGATTTATGCTTAAATACTAATTCATTGCTAAAGGAAACACGTCTGGTAGATTTAAACAGAATCCTCCCTTAGCGGTCGTGTCAGCGGCAGGTTAATTTCGATTTTCAAAAATGTCTAAGATGAACATTAGTGATGGTCTGACACGAGTAAGTTAATTTTAAGTGACGCCCCATTCCTTATAAAGAAGGAACCCCGGCCCCAATAAGTTTGAAGCTTAAGAATAGAGAGGGACCTTGATACTTCGGTGATGGAAACGAGACAGTAATATTTGCACTTGTGATCCATTCCACATGTACACCTGTCATGCTCGGTTCAGTGGCGGATACAGGAATTTTGAACCAATAGAAAAAGGGGTGGGGAGTGTCAAATCTTTCCCCATACCCACCCATGCAAAACATTCTGAACCCCTCTGGCCCTATACATTTTAAACACACACTAAATTTCAGCAAAACAAAAATCATAAATTGCTATCCTGTTTTGGAGGGTTCATTCGCGTGAAGACGAAATTTCCCGGCGTGTATAAACATTGAGCGAATTTCGTTTTCGACTTTACGCGAACGATAGCCACTTCCCAGTTAAATCCAATGTAATTAAACAATAGACGTCTGTATAAACAACTCGGACCATTGGCGTTGATCATTCGCTGTTAACCATATCAAAAACACAACTTTTGTTACATATGTACGTATTTTATTTCTTACAACTTCTTCATATATATAAACAATGTAAAAATTAATGGATAATTTTCAAGGCAAATAAGCTCATTTTAGAACATGTTATTTTTGTTTATGTCTGACGAAAATTTAGTGGTCTGTTAGTCTCTCATAAATCACTAAGTGATTGGTTGTGTCCTTTTAGCGCCTGTGCAATATATTGATTTTTGTGTATATATGAACTGAATGTACACAAACAGACAGATTACGTCTCACCTCAGATGGTACATAAATATGTATACAATAGTGAAACGAGCCATTCCGTTTGATGAGAGACGAAAATAGTTCATATGTACAGTTAAGATTACAAATATATTATAAAAAAACACTTAGCAATACGGATATATAATAAAATGTACACATATAAAAATTACAAAAATGAGACTTAAATAAAATGTTGTTTGTCAGAAGTTCTAGCAGCTCAGTCGACGACGGCGATGTGTCGTCTTATCTTATCTTACCTTCAAATCTAGATGTCATAACATGTTTAAAGATATATTCTCTATTGAAGACTATTTACTGCAGCTTCCAATGAATTTACGTATTTATATCACAAAACTTACATCAAGTAATCACAGACTCCCCATCGAAACTGGTAGATGGTATAGAATAGACAAAGAATATTATGCAAGTATGTACACTATGCATGTGTAAGATTGGGGATGAATTTCATTTTACATTAGAATGCAGTTAAGTAAATGAATTAAGAAATAAATATCGTCCTGCTTATTACTGTAAGAATGTAGCCATTGGAAAATATATATCACTTATGTCCATCACTTACTAACCAATACTTGTTAAAAATTGCTTTGTATGTCAAACATGGCTTTCGTACAACATGTATGCTCCATTATTATGTGTTTTGTTATATTCAAGTATATTTGTTCACTCTATGTCATTTTGTATGATCTAAGAGAATAAACTTGACTTGACTGATGTCATTGCGAACTGGCGTATGGTTGTGGGTGATAGCGATAGTGATTGTGATCGAGAGGACCACAATACATAGGAAACCTTATATTAATTGCTTTGTTATTATTATTTATTGATATCAACTCATACTGTATACATATATTTTGAAATAAATTTCGCATTTAAGTTCGCCAACATGACAACATTGGAACAGTTCACCATTTTGCTCACCACAGGGAAGGCGATAATCCGTGTCTAATCCATCATACTAACAATACAAAAACAACACCAATTATTAAAGAGACAGACAGACAAATAATTGTATTAATGTCTCACTTGTAGTTACATAACATAAATATAATAAGTGTAAATATAAAAAATAATAAATCATAAGATGTACTACAACCAGTCGCTCAGCGACTCACGAGAGACCTTACACAATTACAAGTAAAAATTTCTTCACAAGGAAGTGAACTAAAAATATAGTCACAAGTGACGATAAAAGGATTCAGCGCATATTTGATTAATTTCTGTATAAGTGCAACATATCAGAAGTCATTCTTGAAAGTAACACGAATATCTGTAAAAGCATTAAGCTACAGTAGCCTCAACCTGTCCATCATGTAAAACGAAAATAGGATTTACCCCCTTTGTTTACAGTACAAAATGAAAGTCGCAATTGATCAAGATAAAATGCTTATAGCACATTGGTTATGTTTATTATCAAATTAATTATGTGTTTCCCAAACAGCAACCATTTGCCATTCTGACGAGGTATTAAACAACGTGCTATGATTTTGCATTGTTGAACTATGACAAAACAAAGACACACTACAAACGTGACCATTGTCAATTTAGAAAGAACACAGGAACTGTCAAACTTAAAGATATCCGTTACTCATTGGTTATGAACACCACTACTGCACTTATTTCATTTTTCGTAATTTCCACTAGGTTGATGTAGTCATAATTAAGATTGCATACATGGTTAATGCGTAATGTTCTTTCGAATATTCAGGAAAATCCTAAAAAAATGCTTATTTTCGGACCCCTATACCACTTTTCCGGTGTTCGAAGCTAAACTGTTAACATTTTGATGAAAGGGTTCAACATAAAAGTTTTTATGCTTGAAATGGTCTATTCGCAGGTGTGAATAAAATTTCATTACCGTAATTGGTTAAGCAGCCATGATCCTTTGAACGATTGGCGATTTTCGAAAAATGACAATGTTCTGTGACTTGTCACACATAAAGTATGACAGATACGAGATTGAAATTTATTGTTCTTCATGAGAGACATGTCTACTGCACACTGAGCCATAAAACATTATTGTATTTTCAGTGATTTACGAAGGAAAATTCTCCAAAGTAGGTATCCCTCGAAAGGTCTCAAAATCACAAAATTTTACTTTTTGGGGATTATGTCAGAATTTTGCCTAATCTATCCACTTTTATATGAACATGATATGTTATGGAATTGTTACTCAAGTTCTTATGAAGAGATTGAAATAAGTACCTTTGACATAAATCAATTTGTTACAGAGTTATGCCTCTTTGAACATGAGACCAAAAAACGCACTTTTTGAAAAGGTCCAAAGACAAGGGCACATTACTCGAATTCTAAGCCAAATTTCAAAATTCTGTCTCGATAACTTTTTAACACCTTTATCCCGCTTTCAAATGAGCTATAACACATAGCTGTATGTGTTGCCGGGATTTAGGAGAAGATTTTTGAAGACGCGTACCCTCAAAACCAAAAAAGTACACATAAAATTCAGTTCTTTCGAAATAGCAAAAAATCTATTATTACGGCCGAGAACCGCAATATGCCTAATCGATAGGGAATGTTGTTGCCCATTTTGGTGAAAGTTTTATGAAAATATCTTGACTAGCCTTCGAGCTAATGAGGTTTGAAGTTTCAACTTCCAGGGGGGATAACTCACGCAAGAAGTCGAAAATCCAAAATCGGGCTCCGTTATGCACAAATTCGGGTCACAGGCTATCTCTCCTGGGAATTTCATGAAAATCGTTCCAGCCGTTAGTTCTGAACCCGTTACACAAAATTCTTGAAATAATAAAAAATAAACACGCCAATAACAATAAGGATTCAGCCTAATGGCTGAATCCTTAATTAGGTAATTTTCTTCGACATGAGTTAAATAGTTTTCCCCTAATAGTGTTGTAAAAGGGGCAATTAAGAAGAACATGAACTTCGTCTTCCACTTGATTAAGACAATTAAAACCAGAGTGCCGCCGTCTTCCGGCGAACCGTTGAAATAAACAGTTCGTCTTCCAGCGAATACCCCGTTTTGGAGCTTGGGGTTAAGGAATTATGCTATGAAGAAACAAGGACAAACGAATACGATTCAGAGAACATTGATACGAACTGACATGAACATGAGGACAGTCTCAAATGATTCTTTCTTACATAACATAATGATAATAATGGATATTATATTTCGATTTTTCCCATCCACTAGTGCACGCCGTAAGCGCTACCAACATTATTAGCCTGGTCTAACCCCAAATGACAAACATGTCGCTAGAAGGTCACCTCCAACACAACATTAGACCAGGTACCCATATGTCTTCAGAAAAAAGAATTTCTGGGTTGTCCATGTCTTTTGACTAATGGTCCTGGCCTGAGTGAGTTTTGCACAGGACCACGTGTCACCTCAACAAGTTCACATCAGTCGTAATAAGTTTTGTGTTCTCTCGCTGCCGCTCAGTCACTAAGTCAGACTATTTAGCAAACTATTCCCTCTAGCTACATTGCTGATCCCTTCTTTTCATCATTGATCGAAAACAATTATTTCTATGAGAAAACATTTACATTACATTACATTTACATTATAAGTTTACGTAAATTATTCATCCGATGATTTTACATGCACTGATAACAACCGGGAAACTTTACTTCTGATAAGAATTGCTTTATTTGTCAAATGTTTCTTCATTGTCTGATTTTCGATGTTCGTCACTGTAAAACATTGATCGATCCTTCATTAAACATTGTAACAATATCGCATTGCCTCCAGGGAGCGTGGGACGCGCAGTCGTGCAGTGAGTGAGACCTCTTAACGTTGCCGGTGCATTTAACACATTTCAACATTGGTAAACAACGTCTTACAATATGATACCATTTTTGGTGTTGGTGTCAGCAACAGTTTACCATGTTGATTCAGCATGTTTGAATCTATCAACCATGGTAAAGAATAATACATATCTCCAACATAACTTACTAGGTGAGACCAGGTCACCTAGCCTGTTGGACTGTGGGGTGTCTTGTCAGTCCCACACCGGATTTTTGTCGTTTGGATTCGAACCTCGGAAACGACTCTGCCATCTGCACAACAAGGATGAGACGAGTGCTGCAGATGATATGGTTTCAAGGAAACCTTGGATACATGCAGACTTATCAGCTCTTCCAAAAGTGAGTCCAATTTTGAATATTCATTGTATCCACATAAATTCTTCCGGGGGAAAAGAAAGTATTTACCTCAGTTTGTTTCGATTAATTCAATGTTTAAAACAAATCAGATGCATTTGACTATGGCATTATACAATAATACACTAAACGCCAAAAGAAACGTTACCCCACATCTTTTTTTAATAACTTTAAGATATTTTAGAAATGAATGGTTCAAAAGAAAGCTGAATAACGTAGCTTTATGCTAATAACACGTTTAAAATTCATGATGTATTCACATTATGGAAAAATGCAGCTTCCTTAAAACGTTTAAAATTGCCGGTTTTCGACCAGGCTGGTAGTAACTCATAATAAATGTGATTTAGATGTCCAGAAGAAGTTGAAAGTAAACTTTAACTTTTGTGACTAGACAAAAAGGTTGTATGCTTTACATTATTATCCCTAAACGATGAAAAATACTCTTATTGAGTATGTTTAAGTGTGAAACTTATGAAATATATTTTTCTAGTCATTAAAGATCTTTTCTCGTAAATTACCATAGTGAAAACGAGTTTACTGTGTTGTCAAATGACTTAATAGTATTTAGGAACACATACGATTATTTATGTGAACATTTTTGCTTGAAAATGAAAACTTTTCATTATTTTGTTTATCACCCAAACGCATTATCACTCAAATGTAGCAAAATTCAAGCAGCATTTGCATGAACTGAATGCTTCTATCGGTTACAAAAGGTGCCTTCTTTACGTAATATGGCACACAAATCATGCCGCGATTGACAAGTGGAGAAAGAGAAAGAGCTCTGGGGATGTTACAGATGTGTGTCGACCAACAACGATGTTGCCAATGTCTTTGGATGTCACCGTATAGCCCCTGTCACACTTCTGCGTATCCTCATTCCTTATGAGTTGCGTTTTGATATTTATTTCATACGCGGCCGTACGCAATATACGCCGCTCATTGGCATCTTGTAAGTTTTAGCTCGTCTCTTGTACGTCGGCATACGCATAGACCATTTCTATACGCATGATAGTTTTGGGCATGCTTAAAGCCCCTGTCATACTTCTGCGTATCCTCATTCCTTATGAGTTGCGTTTTGATATTTCTTTCATACGCGGCCGTACGCAATATACGCCGCTCATTGGCATCTTATAAGTTTTAGGTCGTCTCTTGTACGTTGGCATACGCATAGACCATTTCTATACGCATGATAGTTTTGGGCATGCTCAAAACTATGCTGCGTACGATGATATGCAACTCATAAGTAATTCATACGCAATGCATCGATTTCCCATCGGTCGAGTGCGGTACACGTACGTAATGAATACTTTGTGGGTATGCATTCCATACGCAGTATTTGCTGCTCTCCCGAACCACATAGGAATAGCGTATGACAAACGTACACATAGCGTACTTGGGCCGAATATAGCACGCATGCTGGACGAACTTAAAACGAATTATACGCATCATAACCGTATTCCTTGCAATCGCAAACCGTATTGTCCTTATGTGGAACGTATGACAAGCATACACATCAGCACACATATTATATCGTACATGCCAGACAACAGATCAACACAGACGAAATGTCATCGATGCTGTTATTCAATATCAGATGTGAGTCTAGATTTGATGTTCTATAATAATTAATTTATGTGCCATTAAATATCCGTGTAATACATTTTATTATTTTGAAAATAGAGCCATTGGTTCTATAGGTTGTCAGGCTTGTAGGATTTATATGAGGCATTGCATGTAAAATAATAGGTTCATAACATCACGAAACATCAAATTCCAGTGCTTTTAAGCTCATTAGAAGAAGTAGTAAAATAATTCTCTATAACTCCAACTCAGTATCACTAACTTTCGTAAATTTGCTCTCAAGCCATGTAAGAATGCATTTTATGGTTAATGAAAAAAAACATCTGCACATATGCCTGATTTAGGAACTCTCTCCCTCTCTTCGACACAACTGATAACGAACTGCCTCTGCTGGCTAGGATGGGCTATTGCACCTAGGTTACCCGTAGGTCACATAGATCGTTATTTATTATATGACGAGCAGTGAAATACTGGGATTTATCAGTGAAATAAACGGTCTATCAAGCTACAGTGAAAATAACTTATATTTTCACTGCGAACGGTGACTGATATAATTTGACGTCATAAAACAATGGTCTCGCGCGGCGATTTGGCTTATGACGTCACAGTGTTACTGTGGTGACGGGCTGTTCCTTGCGGCCGCTTGGCGTGAAAACGACCCTTTTCGGACGTAATTACATGGATAATATCATATAATAAATAGAATATCCGTCAATTATTGACAAATACCATGTTTATCTCATCTCGTGAGGTAGAAAAGTTATATATTTTCACTCGTGGCTGCGCCACTCGTGAAAATATACCTTTTCTACCTCACTCGATGTGATAAACATGGTATTATTCAAGAAAAGACAGATATCCTCTATATATCATATATATAACATGAAGCTCTGATTACAAGGTTCCAAAGCCAAGAAGCATGGTGCTTAAAATTTAAGTGGTTTTCTCCCCCAGACGCACACACCTATTTATATATGTTAAAGGCTGTGATAATGAAATATGATTATAATTAATACCATTAGGGATGCTTTTGGATATTTCAGTCATAAAAGAAGTGCGTATGTATCACAAGATTTTCAGTATCAATTATTTCAATCAACCGTTTCTCCTATATTCCCATATGACTGTGAAGTTTGGGACTTTATGTAAGCTAAATCTATGGAAAGGGAAACTTTTTAAATATATGCTATATGTGAAAATGTCAATTTCATCAACATTCTCATATGGCGGGTACATATTTTACTTAAAATATATTCGGCTTGTCACGGTTATTAAATATTTGCCTAAAATGTTTAAAACTTCACCTGATCGATATATAATTTTGATATACAATGCATTATTGAACGCTTCAGATGAGAAACCTGGGATTGAAAACTTTATTGAGAGATATGTTCTCCAAGTTTGGTTATGGATATATTTGGGTCATTGATGTTACTCATAGTGGTGCTATTGTGAGAGAATTTACACGACGGGTTAAAATTATTTATTCCCAAATGTGGAATCATGAATTGTCAACTAGATTGTATTTTCACATCAAATATCCTGTGCATAAAGCATATTTAACTAATATTGATGTGAAGAACTATTGGGAGAGAATTTACACGACGGGTTAAAATTATTTATTCCCAAATGTGGAATCATGAATTGTCAACTAGATTGTATTTTCACATCAAATATCCTGTGCATAAAGCATATTTAACTAATATTGATGTGAAGAACTATTGTGAGAGAATTTACACGACGGGTTAAAATTATTTATTCCCAAATGTGGAATCATGAATTGTCAACTAGATTGTATTTTCACATCAAATATCCTGTGCATAAAGCATATTTAACTAATATTGATGTGAAGAACTATTGTGAGAGAATTTACACGACGGGTTAAAATTATTTATTCCCAAATGTGGAATCATGAATTGTCAACTAGATTGTATTTTCACATCAAATATCCTGTGCATAAAGCATATTTAACTAATATTGATGTGAAGAACTATTGTGAGAGAATTTACACGACGGGTTAAAATTATTTATTCCCAAATGTGGAATCATGAATTGTCAACTAGATTGTATTTTCACATCAAATATCCTGTGCATAAAGCATATTTAACTAATATTGATGTGAAGAACTATTGTGAGAGAATTTACACGACGGGTTAAAATTATTTATTCCCAAATGTGGAATCATGAATTGTCAACTAGATTGTATTTTCACATCAAATATCCTGTGCATAAAGCATATTTAACTAATATTGATGTGAAGAACTATTGTGAGAGAATTTACACGACGGGTTAAAATTATTTATTCCCAAATGTGGAATCATGAATTGTCAACTAGATTGTATTTTCACATCAAATATCCTGTGCATAAAGCATATTTAACTAATATTGATGTGAAGAACTATTGTGAGAGAATTTACACGACGGGTTAAAATTATTTATTCCCAAATGTGGAATCATGAATTGTCAACTAGATTGTATTTTCACATCAAATATCCTGTGCATAAAGCATATTTAACTAATATTGATGTGAAGAACTATTGTGAGAGAATTTACACGACGGGTTAAAATTATTTATTCCCAAATGTGGAATCATGAATTGTCAACTAGATTGTATTTTCACATCAAATATCCTGTGCATAAAGCATATTTAACTAATATTGATGTGAAGAACTATTGTGAGAGAATTTACACGACGGGTTAAAATTATTTATTCCCAAATGTGGAATCATGAATTGTCAACTAGATTGTATTTTCACATCAAATATCCTGTGCATAAAGCATATTTAACTAATATTGATGTGAAGAACTATTGTGAGAGAATTTACACGACGGGTTAAAATTATTTATTCCCAAATGTGGAATCATGAATTGTCAACTAGATTGTATTTTCACATCAAATATCCTGTGCATAAAGCATATTTAACTAATATTGATGTGAAGAACTATTGTGAGAGAATTTACACGACGGGTTAAAATTATTTATTCCCAAATGTGGAATCATGAATTGTCAACTAGATTGTATTTTCACATCAAATATCCTGTGCATAAAGCATATTTAACTAATATTGATGTGAAGAACTACAACATTGCACTTACACGCTTCCGTCTCGGCTCACACATGCTTATGGTTTGGAAAGATGGGTGTGCCTAAAATCCCTTTTGTTTTTATATTATGTCTTTTTTGTAATACAAAAATTAAAGATGAATACCATGTACTATTAATCCGTCCAAACTATTTAGATATACGAAAACACTATTTGAGTAAAGTTCTACTGCAAAGTTAGTTGAAGTTTATTAGAAGTGCATTTATTTACTTTTTGTGATTTTGAAAAGTGAAAAGTCGAAAATGTGAGTCTTCTGGTACAACAAATAGGGACACGCAAATCATGTACATCTCACGCGCATCCCATACGCATCTCATATGCTATGTTCTCAAACTGTTCGTTTCATGTGCGAAACAAGTAAGGAAAAGTACTAAAAATAGAACATTAATTTTTAGCGTATCGGTGGCGTATACAATATTTTTTATGCGCAACTCATATGCACTTACTATACACTGAAGTGTGACAGGGCCCTATAACCATTATACGACTTCTTCAGAATGGAGTCACCGCTGATAGGCCTGATAGGCCTGATAGGCCTGATGATGGTCATACGGTGACATCCAAACGCATCGGCAACATCGTTAAATTGCCTTGTATGATTAACTGATACTTGTTCTTCCAATATGCACTCTTAGGGCCCTGTGACACTTTAGCGTATAGGGAAGTGCGTATGAGTTGCGCATAAGAAATATTGTATACGCAACCGACATGGTCAAAAGTTCAAAAGTTCTATTTTTAGTACTTTTCCGTACTTGTTTCGCACAGGAAGCTAGCAGCTTGCACCATTGCATACGATATGCGTACGGGATGCAGGTGAGATGCGTGTGAGATGCGAATGAAATGCGTATGTGATGCAGATGAAATGCCGATGAGATGGACATGATTTGCTTGCCACTATTTTACTAACATTTTCGACTTCTTCTCCAGAACCGTTACACTCCCCAAGGGGAAGGTAGCTTGCACCTAGGGGATCTCTGAAACCTATTATTATAGGAACTTAAATTTTAAGAATAACTTCTTTGTTGGATGAAGATATTAGTTTGTTCATTTATGGGCGTTAACAGGGGTCTACCGTGAATTCTTTAAACGACTACTTCACAACACCCAGTAAGGTTAGAAAAATAAAATTTTGAGATTATGTTCTTTGACGGGTGGAGACTTTGAATTGTCAAGAGTTCAAGAGTCAAGAGTTTATTAGGTCCAAGGGGGAGGTACATGTAGCTTGCACCTAGGGGATCTCTGAAACCAGTTGACACAGGAACTTAAATTTTAAGAATTACTTCTTTGTTGGATGAAGATATTAGTTTGTTCATTTATGGGCGTTAACAGGGGTCCACCCTAAATCCTTTAAACGACTACGTCACTAGATCCAGTAAGGTTAGAAAAATAAAATGTTGAGATTATGTTCTCTGACGGGTGGAGACTTTGATTTATCAAGAGTTCAAGAGTCAAGAGTTTATTAGGTCCAAAACCAATACAAATCCACTCGTGAATATACCTGTACACATATCTGTGACCAAGTACATATCTAGACAATGATTAAAAATCGTAATATTATTATTGCCCATGAGTGAGGATATACAAAATTAAATCACTTAAAATTAACTTGTTTCTTACCTTTAAGATGTAATAAATACACGTCTAATAAACTTCAACATACTTATTCTTTACAGTAGAACATTACCCAAATATTGTTTACATATATCTATATATTTTGGACAGATCAAGAGTACATGGTATTCATATTTTATTTCGTTATTACAATAGCGACATAATCTATCAATAAAAGGCCGGATTTTAGGTACACTCCATTTAAATTTCTCAATCATAGGCATATGTGAGCCGAGACGGAAGCGTATAAGTGAATTTAATTATTTTTTCACATCAATATTAGTTGAATATTTTCTATACAAAGGGTTTTTGATATGAATATACAATCTAGTTGAGAATTCACGATTCCACACCTGGGAAGAAATATATTTAACCCATTGTGTAAATTCTCTCACACAATCACCACTATTAGTAGCACGAGCGACCCAAAAATATCCAAAACCAAACTTAAGAACATATCTCTCAATAAAGTTTTCAATCCCAGAATTATCATCTGAAGCATTGGATAATGCATGGTACATCAAAACTATATATCGATCCGATGAACTTAAAAATTTTAAACCAATATTTAACAACTGTGACAAGCAGATTAACTTTTAATTGAAATGTAGCCAATTTGCCATATGAGAATGCTGATGGAGTTGGCATTTTCACATATAACATACTTCAAATAAATTTCCCTTTTCATAGCTTTAGCTCACATAAAGCTCTAAAGCCACAGCCATTTGGGAGAATAGGAGAAACGGTTGATTGAAGTAATTGATACTGTCGTTTGGAATATCTGGAAAGATATACCCACTCCTTTTATGACTCAGATGAAATATCCTCAGCATCCCTAATGGTATCAATTAATGGTCTTTCAAACCAGCCCATATCAAAGCATTTATAAACTAGAAATATGTGCATGTGATGCACTGTGATGTCCCCCGCTCCAACTTTCAATCCAACCTTGTCCTCTTGACATTATTTTTCACTTATGATTTTGAGATAGAGGTCCGAAAAGGTTCCTTATCCCTATATGCACTAAGTTCAAACCGTTTCCATGGAAACCAGAACATATATAAAAATCAGAATAATCTAAGTAGCAAAAGGCACCACTCTACCACTAGGTCTAACCACATACCAAGTTTCGTAAAAATATTACACGTTTTTTGAGATAATGCCCGGAAACGAAAGCATTTCGGAATCACGGAAGGACGGAATCACGGAATCACGGAATCACGGACGGAGACGAAAACATTATGTCTCCTGCAAAGCTTTTCGGGGGACATAATAAGCGAGAGAGAAACATTGGCTGTGAAACATTGTAATCAGAGCTTCATGTTAACCTATACATATTATGATCTATGTGACCTACAATTAACCTAGGCACATTTGTATAGTACCCCAGCCTAGCATATTCGTAAATCAGGAAGATTTGCAGTTGTATTTTTCATAAACCACTTAAAAGGCAGTTTAACATGAATTGAGGACAAACTTATGAGAGTTAGCGATACTGAGTGTGAGTAAAACATTAGTTTACTGCTTCTTCTAATGAGCACTGGTATTTAATGTTTCGTGATGACTCATTACATTTATGTTATAAACCTATTATTTCACATGCAAGGCCTGATATCAATCCTACAGAGCCTGATGACCTATAGAAGCAACGACTATTTTTCACCTTGGCAATTGAATTAAGTAATATGTTTGAATATCTTGCAGACCTTCTGAAATCTAAGAATTGTGTCCATGTTGACATTTAAACCCCTTTTGAACATTATGCATCTGTTTTAAAAGAATAAATTATTGAGCGCACGGATATATAATGGCACACAAATAAATGATTAAGGAACATGAAATCATTACGTCTGTGTTGTCTGGCATGTACGATATGTGTACGTGATGTTATGCTTGTCATACGTTTCACATAAGGACAATGCGCTGTGCGAGTGCAAGGAACACGGTTATAATGCGTATAATGTGTTGACATTCGTATTGAGTTCGTTCAGCATGCGTGCTATATTCGGTCAAAGTACGCTATGTCTACGTCTGTCAAACGCTATTCATATGTAGTTCGAGAGAACAGCAAATACTGCGTATGGAGTGCATACCCATTACGTACCGCACTCGACCGACGGGAAATCGATGCATTGTGTATGAATAACTTATGAGTTGCGTATCATCGTACGCAGCATAGTTTTGATCATGCCCAAAACTATCATGCGTATAGAAATGGTCTATGCATATGACGACGTACAAGAAACGACCTTTAAACTTATAAGATGCCACTGAGCGGCGTATATTGCGTACGGCCGCGTATGAAAGAAATATCAAAACGCAACTCATAAGGAATGAGGATACGCAGAAGTGTGATTAAATTAAATAATAATTACACTATAGGCCGTCAAAGTTACACTTCTATTGATCGAAACTGTCGTGACTTCAGGTTTTGACGTTAAAGTGATGAAAAACGTTCGGTGACCTCTATTATTATTTCTAAATTAAATTAGTTTGTCTATTCAACTGCGCATATGATATTACAATTTTAGCAATATCTAAAATATCCTGTTGAATATGCGAAAAACGATTATAAAATTGCCGTTTTTATTTAAAAAGAGCTTAATTTAAAAACAATTCAAAATATAGACTTTCTATGTATTCGCGTATGTGATAAAATTGTATCTCAAAGGATTCGGAGTTTATTCGTTGAAAACCCGCGCTTTATTTAAGTAGTTGAAATCGGACAAAAATAGCCCCTGGTGACAGGGGTATTACTATTAATGCCGATAACTCTTTAAATCATTCTGTGACCCCCAAATTTTCTTTCGTTTTTGGTTAAAAGACATAATAAACAACAAATATGTTAATCTGAAAATTTCAGCTTCCTGGCTTTTACGAAGCTGTCATTTAAAGGATTCATTAATAATGCATGCAGAATATTATTATGTTTCTTGAAATCAATAGATAATACGCCAGTTCCAAAACGTATCTAGACACTTGTACATATCTGAAACATTTCTGCAGTATTTCCCCACCTCTATAGCAGATATGAAAGAATGTATCATGTTTCTAGAAATGAATATAGAAAATACGCCAGTTAAAAAAACAACTAGACACTGGATAGTTCGTATGTGGATCATTTGGTAAATTTGTAGAAATGATGTCATTTTAATTTTGCGTGATAAAGTTAGATAGAACTGTATAATCTGTAGGCAGATATGGTATTTATTTGCTTAATCAATCTCCAACACTACCTATATCCCGCGGTCATGCATGGTTAACGCTTAATAACGAAGGGGGGGGGGGGGGGGGGGGGGGGGGGGGGGGGGGAATTATATAAATAATGGTCTCTGGTTTATCTTTGGAAATCCAGTCGAATCCGAAGTTTGTCACGACAATAAAAGTGTCTCGACAAACCTTCTTACGGTCATTTTACAGGTATTTTATTACAATTTACCGCAGTTATTGCATTTTACCGCGATTTTATTAAAATGTACCGAAGTTATTACATTTTACAACGTTTATTACAACTGAGGTCGTAACAAACAAGCCTCCCCTCTGATGGTCTCCGGTTTATCTTTAGACAAACCAATTTCACTTCGGAAGTTTAACTTTAATAAGAATGTTATCTTTGGTGAACTGTTGACTTTAAAAAGGTATTTTGAATTTAGTGAAATGTTGACTTTGAACAAGTATTGACTTTGGTGAAATGTTAACTTTGGAAATATTTATTGACTTTTGTGAAAATTCAACTTGAATATAATGTTGACTTTGAAAAAGGTATTTTGAATTTAGTGAAATGTTGACTTTGAAAATATTGATTGACCTTTGTGAACGTTGAAATGAAATGTTGACTTTGGTGACATGTTGATTTTGAAAAAGATATTTTGAATTTAGTGAAATGTTAACTTTGATCAAGTATTGACTTTGAACATATTTATAGATTTTTGTGAAAGTTTAACTTTAGAATTCTTTTTAAAAAATTGAAAAAAAATAATTTTAACCTAAAAATTTCCAAAGAACTTATGTAGGCATTCAAATAATGAAATTTGTTTGTAAAAAAATGTTTGTCGGGACACTTTTATTGTCGCTACAAACTTTGGACTCGACCGGATTTCAAAAGATCAACCATCAGAGGGGAGGAGGGTTTGTTACGACGTCAGTTGTAATAAACGTGGTAAAATGTAATAAACGTGGTAAAATGTAATAAACGTGGTAAAATGTAATAAACGCGGTAAAATGTAATAAACGCGGTTAATTGTAATAAACGTGGTAAAATGTAATAAACGTGGTAAAATGTAATAAACGCGGTTAATTGTAATAAAACCGCGGTAAAATGCAATAACTGCGGTAAATTGTTGTAAAATCCCGCCAAAATGTCCGTAACAGGGTCCCAAGGTGATCCATCAATTCTCAATGTCATTCTCAATTCAATATACATCTATGTCTATGCATTGTATCTATGAATGTATCTACATGTATGCATTGTATTGTGAGTACAAAATTCACATGAATATGCATAACATGGAATTTCAAGTTCTATTGCAATGTAAAGAAGTTGAATGTTCAAGATTTCGGATTTAACTTTCTTTCCATATTTATAATATTTCAAGATAATATTTTATGATATATATATTATATATATTATATAATATACGCCTCTGCTTTGTGTGAGTCAGGAGAGAGGTGTTTCTGTTCAGACGTCCATTACTCTATATAAACTCTTTGTATGAACCTTTCAACTTTCATGAAATTTCGAGACTGAACAACCAATACAGATGGTCCAAACTGCAAAATTTTACACACATTCTTGAGGTAGTCTCACACTAAAACTCTTAAAAAAGTATTTCTTCTGAAAATATCAACATTTTATTAAAATTGGAAAGGAGACTATGAGAAATTTGATTTTCAGACAACAGAGGCTTTTTCAATATTTGTTTTCAGAAAATGCGTGAGACTAGTTCTAGAGGTATCTAGAGGTGGAATTCATTTAAGAACAAATACTTTATTGTGAACATACACGACGTCTCGGAATATAATTATGTTTACTCCTTCCTATGTTCTCATGTTTATGTGTTTTGGTACACAAAGTTTTGGTTACGATCATTCAACTACCTGACTAAACACGTTTTTCAATATTTGTCTTTTGGGTTAAATCAGTTCTAAGAGTGCAAAACATTGTTGTCGATTACTTCATTGGGCGTAATACACTTTTCCCACCATTTCTGCAAAAGGAGCTCTGGGGACCATGCTCAGACCACAGTTGCCCGCTTGGACAGAAATGCAGCATACACAGAGTGACACAACAGGCTTTATGTGTAAAAGGTTAGTCAAAATTATACAAAAAACCCACAATGATACATTGCAAAGACAATATTGTGTTCGAATCGTGTTCAGGGGAAGGAGAATGCAAATCTTTACAGTGGAAAGAAATGGAATATGGATTTATATTCTGACATCTGCACTATGTAACTCCTGGGAAACTTGTACTCAAATTATCCACTTGTAAGTCTTGTTATGGATATTTACTATATAGCCTAAATGACATCTTCGATGTATGAACTGAAAAGACAAACGCTACCAGATATACACAAATGAATACATATGTAAAGACATCAGACTGAGTACAATTTATACTTTGGTTTTTCAAAATCTATTGAACCATGTAAGTATTTGATCTTCAACAGCCGACATAGCCCCACCAGAAGACCTCTGTCCACTTCCACCCCAGCTGGACAATGCGAACATCAGCCCTGGAGGTCAGACACCAGGGAGCACAAGGAACTACACGTGCTTTGACGGTTACCTGGACACCGAATCTTTTGTAAGCTCAGGTGTCACAACCTGCCTACCTGACTTTACCTGGTCACGCACTAACCTCAACTGCTCAGGTAAATTAATGTTTGACACATTAATGAAATAATTATCACTGTATTCTCTATGCTAAATCAATCATTATGATTCCCTATGAGGGCCAATACGTTATCAAATTTTTAAACCCCGGTTGAAACCCAAGGTGGTTTATGTCGTGGCGCAGCTCGTCTGTCCGTCCGTCTGTCCGTCCGTCCCGAAAATGGTACTTGTGTTCTGAAATCAACTCCTCCCACAATTTTGAACCAATCTTTCTGAAACTTTACACAGGCTTTGGATTTACATCGGTGATACGCATGTGCTTTTTGGGGACTGATCAGATTAATATTTTTTCAGAGTTATGGCCCTTGACTTAGTGCGCTCAGCTTTCCAACTTCAGACTGACAGGACCTGTTTACTGAAATCAACTCCTCCCACAGCTTATGATCAATCTTTATGAAACTTTACACAATCTTTGGATATACATCGGTGATACGCATGTGCGTTTTGGGACCAATCGGATTAATATTATCAGAGTTATGGCCCTTGACTTAGAGCGCTTGACTTTCCAATTGCAGGCTGACTGTACCTGTATTCTGAAAGCAACTCCTCCCAGAGTTATTGATAAATTTTTCTGAAATTGTACACATGCTTTAGATATACATCGGTGATAAGCATGTGCTTTTGTGTGACTGATCAGATTAGTATTATCCGAGTTATGGCCCTTGACTTTCAGCTCTCAGCTTTTCAATTTCACACTGACAGTAACTTTTAATTTGTCAGCATTTGAACATGTTATGTTTCTAATGTCACACACTGAAGTTATAACCTTTGACCATGTGACCTTGAAATTGATGTAGGATCCATTTTGTGAAAAACTTAACCATGGCCATAATTTTTGATTGAATGGTGATAGGCCTTAGATACTTGACATGCTGATTTATTTTTAATAGGTCATGAAATTACCTTTACAATGAAACTGTTGATTTGGAGGATAAGGAACCCGGGAGTTCTTGTGCTCTCAGAGCACTCTTGTTCCTATAATGCCTAAGAGGGGTGGAGGTTTTGTTACGTCAGTTGTAATAAACGCGGTAAAATTAATAACTACGGTAAATTGTAATAGAATCGCGGTAAAATGCAGTAACTGCGGTAAATGTAATCAAATCGTGGTCCGAAACAGGGTCCCCCAGGTGGTCCATCAAACTTACATGCTAAATTTTTTTCTTTTTAAAATATTAACATTTAAATACGGGAACTGTCAATAACCTCAAAGAATAATGACAGAACGAAACTTAATGAAATAGAGTTTAGTTTGTAATGATATAATGCCAAATACAAATTTGCCTGTATACCGGCTGACAATGCTACCCATCTTTACAATGAAAAAGTATTTCAGTTTAGTGTTTCACAGCACATCAAGTCGCTGTGCTACTGTATTTGTGTTTTCTTTTTTGCATACAGGTCCATATGTCAGACAGGATATGAAAAGTGGGGACAAAGAGACCTTTGAAAATCTTCCAAATGAAATCTTTAAATATGTCAGTGGAAATACTTCAAGTCTTGTGTTCTTCATAAAAGCGTGCAGAGATAGCACTCTTCTTTTGTGTCACGTTGCTCAATCCTCCCCCAGTAATTGTTATTTAGTCGCAATCGGATCATATGGTAACACTCAAATTGATATACGACAACCAGGCACCGTCCGTGCTCATAAAGTAGAGGATCGTGTGTTGTCCTGCACGGAGTTCCGCCCCTTCTGGATCAGCTGGCGCGGCGGAACCATCGCTGTCGGGAAAGGTAACTCTGTTGGAAGCCGGAATGTCATCCACTGGAAGCCAGCTTACCTCTTCGATATTAACTATGTTGCATTGAGTGTTTATATAAGAAATGAAGTCGTTTGGTTTTTCTTGAAACAGAACTGAAGGCAACTATACTGAGCGTTACTAGAAACCTGACATTGATATTTTTTATCGTATTTTTTGGGGGGAAGAAATAAGTCGAATCTTGTGTTATATAATTTATGATAAAGGTGTACCCGATGATGCTGCACGGACGGGGCGGGTGGCAACGCGTAAATTAACGTATTACACGTCAAGGACGTAAAACATGATATTCACGTGCACAGGGTCACGTGATCAATACAGGTAACGCGTATGCCCTCAAATCAAATCGCACGTGTACTGTGTAACAAGAAAACACATTAAAATTAACGGAAAAACGAATACAGAACGTGAGCGTGCTATGGGCAGGCTGCACGCCAGACAATCCGTTGCGGAAGTTGCGCGCATTTCGATGCAGCCGACAGATAATTCATGAGCTCAGAACCCGTGTGCAGACAGGGGTGATGGCGGATCGTCCGAGGGCAGGACGTCCGCGTGTGACGTCACGCCGAGAGGATGGACAAATCAGGTTACGTCATCTCCGTAATCGATTCGAGACGGCTGCGTCCACGACCAGACACTTGTTCAGAGGTCGGGTGTCACCATCCACTAATAGGAATCGTCTGCGGGCTGCTGGTCTGCGAGCCAGGAGGCCCTACACAGTACCCATTTTGACGTTATTTCACCGTCACCAACGTCTGATATGGACCCGACAACACGCAAGATGGAATCAGAATCGCTGGAATAAAGTGTCTTTAGTGACGAGTCACGTTACACACTTATGTTTGCTGATGGCAGGGTACGAGTGTGGCGTAGAACACGAGAACGATATGCACAGTGTTGTGTTCGGGAGGTGGACAAATTTGGCGGCGGCAGCGTCATGGTTTGGGAATCTTTCTGTTCCAATGGTCGTTCCGATTGGTTGTCGTGCAGGGCAACCTTACTGCCGCACAATACAGGGACCAAGTTTTGACACGGGTCCTGATACCGATCATGCAACAACATGGTCCAGGGCTGAGTTTTCAACATGATAATGCCACACCGCACACAGCGATTTTGACGAGCAATTTCTTGCTTAACGCCGGTATCGACGTCATGGAGTGGCCATCTCGTTCACTAGACCTCAATCCCATAGAACCCATCTGGGATGAATATGGAAGACGATTGAGGCAGCAAATCAACCCACCCCAGACTCTGCAAGCTCTTGGACAGGAACTGGTCAACCAATGGAGGCGACTTCCGGTGCGGGTCTTCAGGGGAGTTCTGCGGTCGATGAGACTACGTTGTGTGGCTGTGGTGGCTGTCACACGCGTTATTGACTTCAGAATGTGCCATGATCTGATGATGTGAAGTTCGTTTTGTGGGGTCATGTGACATCAAGCGGTATTACGCAATAAGGTGATCCAGAAATCTACTCGTGTCAATCTGTAGTTCTTCTCAGATGATTTCCCTTACATACCAGGTTTATAGCCATGCACCCAGTATTCAATTTGTGAGGTCAAATTTGAACAGTGTCAGGTTTTCTAGTTACGCTCAGTATATATGTGACTGTTTATTTTGATCATCCAAAAGAGGAGCTATAGCTTGCATGAGAAATGATTTTCATCATCAAGAAATAACTCACAATGCTATGACATAAAAATCTTATGACATCACAAGGTCAATCGACATCATGTAATCAACATGATGACGTCAATTGCTATGGCATCACCGCAATGGAAGTGTAAGCCTTTGTTCAGAGATGTAAATGTTTCAATAGAAGTAATGAATAATGATCTATGATAAATATAATATCACCCACGTGTCTTCTTATAACACATAACAAGCCTCGCATTTTGGTAACTTTTAGTAAATCTTGTTAATATATCTTAATTGATTAATAACTATCATAACTGATTAACATTTCATGGAGAATGTGGATATTGATTGGTTGCAGATAAGTAGGTTTATTTAATGCGTCCATGTAGTATATAAAAATTGATAGAAGAAAGGAATATGTTTTATTACATTATAAGCATCATTACGAGATACTGTAAGAAATATAAATCGGAGCACAAAGTAACATACATTGTTAACAAAAGGCCGCACAATCCTACAAATGGTCAAACAATGGTCCCAGAAGCGTGTGTGATTACTCTCTGCATCACTGCACGCTAGAACACGTCCCCGCGTGGATGTCGTCAGTCGCTGGATGACGTCAGCAAGAAGTTTTCGCCACAAATCAAACAAGACCAATTCAAGCTGCAACAAAACCCATAGTCAACCCGATCTTGGATGATCTTGTGTCTGGTCAGTCCGCTGACAACAATTCAACAAGTTGCCACTGGTCTGCAGTTGACGGGTCTTGCAATGTGACGTTGTGTGGCCCCCATTTCTGTCATACCAATGGCTGTCGCAGTTTTGTTGTGAAGGTTTCCGCCTTTCGTTCGTTTTCCTTTTTATACTACATCATTGTTCCCATAGACGTAAGTAATTATGCAAACATTTAGCACGTGCAGAATGAGAAATTCCAATTATTCTGTTTTTCGTCTTTAAATGATTGCACGAAATTTACCGAATATCATGGATTAATGACTGTTACTAACCTACAGAAAGCATTTTGGTGAATGTTTGCACTGTCGTCAGTTTGTTTGTTGTTGTGTTTTTTTCGGTATATAAAATAGATAACACCCTCATCTTCGTGTGTTCTAGCAAAGGGAGGCCTTTGCCTACGGGAAGACCCTCGGGCGCTGACACGTACTCGGGTCTTGCCAATAACGCCCTCTCATTCAGGTGTTATCCATACCATATGGCTTATCGGGTCGTGTAATGAGATGTTTGACCAACTAACGTGACGATAAACTTTAATAATAAATGGCAATTTTGAGAACAAATAATATGCAAAAAACCTGCTAAAGCGCCTGTAACGAACTATTTGTAAGCGTAATAAACCTATGTTATTCACTCAGATGTCAATGTGGACTGAAATGTGTAGAAACAATGTTGTACTTTCGGCGATGAGGCCTTGGATACGAAACAACTTTCAATCTCTAAAAGAATCTCCAGACAGTTTTTGGGCATCATTACAATGTTCCCGGACAAGGGGTTGGTGAAATAATCACCATAACTCATTAAAGTTAATCCGAACATCACGCATTCCACAAAAAAATGCATTCCACAATACTGTTAAAACATGTCGTTGCACTTGCATTCCATCGCACATGTTCCCCGCAATTGTAAAAAGTGAAAAACGGACCAATCAGATCGTTCGAAGAGTATCGACTGCGGAGCAACGCTCACGAGAGAGGTTTTTGTGGTTGATTTTTGAGTTTGAAGAGTTATTAATGTTATCCCAGGAACTCATACGGATTGTGTGTAGAATTGTACAGTTTTGAATGTCACCAATTCTTAGCATAAATGTTGACCTAATGTTGAATGGACCCTCAGATCGACCATATGGCTGCCCTTGTTCCTTTACTCTATGTAATAAAGGATGTAGTTTGTACCTACGTTTTACCTTCGTTTTAATTACGATATCAATAACTGTCGTTGCAAGGACAATCGGATGTAGCTGCCACGCTGTTTGTGACTTACAAACTCGACTACAACAAATTGGCATCTACTGGTCGCCCAAGACCGGGTCGACCACGCGTGAGGTCACAGGCAGAGGGTAGTCAATTGTTCTACGTCACTCCGTAGCCGTCTTTTTGATGGCTATGTACAGGCACCAGAGATGAGTTGTCCAGAGGTCGATTGTCGGCATAAACCATCCGAATCCGGCTTCGGGCTGCTCACCTTCGTGCTCGAAGGACCGCATCGAGGAACATTACTGCCGCCATTTAAGTTGATTTAGTGACGAGTCCAGATTTAATTTATGGTGAGATTTGGTCACCAGATATCACTCCCATTCAGCATATAAGGGATGCCTTGTTAGGTAGGCGTCTGCGAACTCTCAGAAACCAACCCAAGAATTTGCAGAAATTGGTGCTGCTTGTGAAATTGTATACTTATTGGCGCCTTATATTATGTACCTACAATAAACAGTTTTTTTTGCCATCCTCACCGATCATAACAAATAAATCATAACCTGCTTCATGTGTCCTTTATTGTATATCTCATTCCAAATACGATTGTGAAGTTTTTATTTTGACTCGTGTTACGATTAGAGAAATTACCAATGAAGTCCCCAGAGGAAACCAGCAAAAGAAAACTCAAACCAGTCAGATTATTGTTAAAATTGTATTAATCAGACAAATCAGTTTAACAATTAAGATTTTGACATGAAATATCACAGATATATAATAGAGTAATGATAGGGTCACAAATACAATAACTGAGCTATCAATGTCATTTAATAGTCACCACAGAGCACAGAAGTCTTGTATCTTGAATGTAGTGAAACGAGGTGGTGACAGAGTCCTATGTCGTATAACCCAAGTGTAGAAAGGAAGTGTCAATCCTTTCCGCAAACAAGCTTTTATTGGTACTAACTAACTACTACTTCTAGCATTTATGAGAAACTTCTCCAGACTTTTACATATATCTGCACAATTGTTTACATCACATTTTTCTAGAACCTTACTTAAACTTTTTAAACGGTCTATAAACTTCCGGAAATAACGATAAGGGAATGGAAGCAACTATATTTGAAATGACTATTTTTAGACCATTACAACCGAACTTTTGTGACCCCAAATAATCTTAGATATTAAATGTTATATTTAAAAAAACGCATTCAAATAACACTTGGTATAGTTAAAATAAGGCATATTCGAAAAAGCATGCTTAAGTATCTGACCTTGACTTTTGATGGATTTTAAAACCTTTTCAAATCTTGGTAGTTCTTGGTAGTTAATATGTAATGGATCAAAACCGTGTCAGAGGCGTTTTTTGTGGAGTTTGCCCGCGGGGGAGGGAAAGGGGAAGGGCCGATAGGCCCGCCCCCCTTTCCCGACGCCAAGGGCATACTCCACAAACAAAGCCGAGGACCAGGTTTTGATCTTACTTATGAACCGACAGAAATTATGATTTAGATATAATTTCAATATTTTGTCTTCACGTAGCTTCATTGGTATATACTGCTGGGAGTTCAACTGCTATCAGGAGAGCACATCCGCGCCCTGCACGTGCTTTGAGCTCGCTACCCACGCCGTGCACGTGAGCTGCATGCGCTATCTGCCTCGTGGAGTTCACATGATTGTCACTGTGGAAAATACATCATTCTTCTCGTGGGCCTTTATAGCCGAGAGATGTCAAAGGCGCCAGTTTAGTAAGCGGGTGGTGCAGGGTTCGAAACCAGGCATTCAAAGCTTATGTTTGTGATTTGTGATTTGTCAAAAATGTGATATTTTGTGATGGTATTTATTCGAAGAAGGACTTTGAATCAAAGTATTTCAAAACGTGTATAATTCCCAATCAAAATAAATTTCCGATAGATTCTAGAGTAAGCTCCGGGCATTCCTAGAGAAAGCCCTGGGCATTCTTCAAGAAAGCCCTGGGCATTCTTGGAGAACGCCCGGCAAACTGACAATAGAGGTTTACCCGGTAAAAGTAGAACCTAATAGAACAATAGAGTGACGTCACTAGAGGTTTATAAATACCAAATAAGAGTCTCATAATACAAACACTCTTCAGCTCTCATAATAAATGGGTTTTGGAGAAGAAGCCATTTAAAGGTTTTAGGGTAGACCCTTTCAAGGTCCAATTAACAAATCTGAGTCTCCATTTAAGAAAGATGTCATTCTAAAAAGGTATGTTTCCTATGCTAACTGCTATCGGAGATGACTTCGTTTTTAAGATTTTCGGAAAACTGCCTGCCACGCCCATATTTACTGGGGGAGGTTCAAATGAACACACCCTTAGATGCATAACATTTATAACGTATACCCGGTAATATACGGTAACCTTTAAGGAAAAAGATGGAGACATAATTCACACTGGCAAGGTCTGTGCACATGTGTACATGAAAATTGGTTTGAGTTGAGTATGAATTTTCAAGCATGAATTTTCATATGTTTTCGCAAACCCTTTGGGGTTATAAAAGATTTACCACATTCACTGCACTTGTGAGGTCTGTCTCCTGTATGAATGCTTGTATGTTTCTTCAAGTCACTCAAACCTTTGAATGACTTTCCACAGACATTACACTTGAATGGCCTCTCTCCAGTATGAACTCGCATGTGTCCCTGCAAGACACTTGATGTTATAAATGATTTACCACACTGAAAACACTTGTATGGTTTCTCTCCAGTATGAATTAGTTTATGTTTCTTCAACACATTTGAAGCTGTAAATGATTTACCACAATCAGTACAATTGAATGGTCTCTCTCCAGTATGAATTCTCATGTGCGTTTGTAAGTCACTTGATAATATAAATGATTTGCCGCACTCACCACACATGTATGGTCTCTCTCCAGTATGAATTTTTTTATGATTCACTAGGGAACTTGAAGCCACAAATGATTTACCACACACACTACACTGGTAATGTCTTTCTCCAGTATGAACTTTGATATGCCTCTGCAAGTCAGTGGATGATATAAATGCTTTACCACACTCATTACACGTGTATGGTCTTTCTCCAGTGTGAATTCTCATATGCGTTTTCAGAGGACTAGCTTGTGTGAAACATTTACCACACTCACTACACTTAAATGGTCTCTCTCCAGTATGAACTCTCATGTGTGCTTTCATGTTATACACGTTTTTAAAACATTTGTTACAAACACTGCATTTGTGTACATCCTGTACATAATTTGAAGCTGTAAATGATTTTCCACTCTCACGGGTGTATTCATTTTCTCCAGTATTACTTATCATATTCTCATGTTTATCATTTGAAGTTGTATATATTTCACCACCCTCACTAGCTGTGTGTGGTCTCTCTCCCATAGTTATGTCCATGTGTGCTTTTGAGTTATTGGAAGGTGAACATGATTCGCCACACTCCTCACTTTTGTCTGGTTTCTCTGCCATGTGAAATCTCAGGTGTAGATTCAATACAGCTGCTGATTCAAAGGTACTTTCACACAAACAACATATACAATGTATGTGTTTTTACTGCAGTTTCATGTTTCCGCCTTGCAACGTAACACATTAGGATCAGTCACAATTGATATGTTCAATCCATTCCAGGAGTTTTCTTTAGTTATCGAGGGTTAATACCTACAACAAAGAAAGTAGATATAGATATTGAAAATGAAATACATATAGACAGGCTAGATATCCAATAAACCTATATAAATATATATCTGTATCAACAACGATTGGCACATCATACTCGTCTGCTCCAACATTGATATCAATGTCAACTATTTCTCTAAATGATTGTTGGTGAACAGACTTTGGTGTATGTACTTTTTTAACTTTGTGAGTAGGGTTTTTTGTGACATTTGTTTGTATGTGTAATATTTTCTCGTCTCTGAATTCGATGTTGCCCAAATCGCTGTTAACACATTTGCAGAATAATTTAAAAGTTATATTTTTGTATTTTTCAAATTCAGTGTTGTTCAGTTGGATGTCTGGATATTACACTTCATTTTTTGGCCAAGGATGATTACGTCCACCGTATTGATTTTTCCTATCTAAAGAGAAAATCTTTCAAGAATTTTCAAGAAATATTTTACGATCATATTACAATTATAAATTCACTATTACCACTGATAAAGACTCTGTGAATTTATGAAATATGTTTTTAAGATTAACAAACATCATCAGGGCGTAATTGTATTGTGTGATCTTTCACGTCATTCGTTTATATGTTTCTATTGTAGTATGTTATCATTATTACCGATATACTCATACTTATGATAATATAACTATAGCCATACCCTAGATTTACTTGTCAGGGATAATTGAACCTGTTTAAGATAACATTTATATTGGGTTGATGTGGAAAGTTATAGGCTAAAATATCAGTTACTAAAGCTATAATTACCATTGTCAAAACACGTCTCAATACAAACTGTCTGTAACAAATGACAAAGACAATGTGACAAATGACAAAGACTTTGTTACATATCACAAGGACTCTGTCGCAAAAATGAATATGAATAAATGAAAAAAAATACTCCACCCTCACTTCATGTATAACCAAGTTCCCAACCAGTGACCAGGAGATCCCCTGGCACCACGTAAGTTGAATGATCAGTTTAGCAGTATGAGGGGTGGGGTGGGGCATTAAACGTAGGCAGGCCCCAGTGTACATTTCAATATATCAATTTATTGTTGAAATGTGATATTATTACTCTCAAGACGAGTACCCACTGTTACTCTGTAGATGAGTACTCCCGGAAGTCAGCAGGGAGTTATGGGATTGTAACAATGGCGGCTCCAAGTCTGACAACCGCTCGATGCATGTTTGAATATGTTTAAATGTAGCATATCATGTACCCCTCAAGAAGCTGGAATAAACGGGATTTCGATCCCAAAATTACGACATTTATGAATTAAGTTTCATATATAATTTAGGATAGGTCTATTTCGAATGATACAAGTCAACACCGATCATGATTCTAGTACTAGTAATTTTATGAAAATACGCATATGAGAAGAAAATGTAATATAGAACCCACCTTCGAACTGAACTTCTGCCGATCGAAAACCGAACATGAACTTTTAACTTCTACGAGAAACAATTCAAGTAAGAACTTAGAAGCAAACGTCTCAGAACACGCTACCAAGAACTTGAGATCACAACAGATTCATTTAACCTGTGACCGTCGCTGTTCAGTGTGCGCATGCCTATCTAGGTCAAGAGGCTCTACCTTGCAATCCCATTGGATATATATAGCCTGCAGCTCGCGGTGAGAGGTAGAGCATTCGAGCGACAGAGGTTTCGGTCTAATGACCAGCCAGGTGCTAGGGGTCACAGGCCCTTTCAAGAGTGCGATGTGATGAAATTCAAATGACTTTCTATACAATGCATTTTATAATAATAATCTATATTATTTTGAAATGTGATAGATAGGTATGTATGTATGTATGTATGTATGTATGTATGTATGTATGTATGTATGTATGTATGTATGTGTGTATGTGTGTATGTATGTATGTATGTATGTATGTAATGTATGTATTTTTTTCATTAAAGCGTTTCTGTGAAACATGAAATATGAATGTGAAAGAGATATGAATGTGAAACATGAAATATGCTGGATTTGTTCATATATTTTATTTTATGACTGTTCATGAAACTGTTTTGCTCACACTATCAAGTATCTCTGTGTTTAATCTGGGCCGTTCCATTGTATTGTAAGAGGTAACAAGCTAGGGATTAGGAGTGCGGTGGACCGTTGTTTTGACACCCTGTAGGGGTTGTGGGCTGTAGAGTTGTGGGAGACTACCAACTAACCCATCACATAAGTCCTAACTCATTAAAACCGACAGGTAAATACCGACTCAACGTCTGGCATCTGTGGGGACAACCTCAATGGTCAAAAGCCCCATTGGATAGATGTTTAAAATAGCCTTTATTACATGGGTGAGTGAACACATAGGACAAGGCTGTTACCCGATAGGAAAATCATACATTCCGTTTCTTACCCCACTTGTTTGATTCGATTTCAAAACATGAGGCAGGTTTCAGTTTTAAACATTGCATAGTACAGCAGATACATCCGTACATGTAAATCCGTCATATACCAAGCAAAAGTGACATCTGAAAACAAAACGGAAACATACGTTGGTCTCACACGTAGGCCTACATATACAATGAGTCCGCTACCGCTTGCTATATAATGACATCATACCATTGTTACGTCACTATCATTGTGACATTGTAACATCACAACTGTCATTCTCCCTGATGATACCACTGAAACTAGTTGGGGAAAAATATAAATACATAACATATATATATATATATATATATATATATATAAATACCAAATTCAGTTCAAACTTGTGACCATTTAAATTTTGAATATATATATATATATATATATATATCATCCAAAACTGGCTCCTACAGTAGATATCGCTTGTGTGAGATCAAGATATCTACAAGCGATATCTACATTGTAGATATCGCTACAATCAAATCGTCATAATCCTATTACATCATCAGTTAATGACATCACAAGGCTCTGACATCACTGAGAACACTACTGACAATGTTATGACGTCACAAAGTTGATGACGTAACAATGCTTTGATGCCACAATGATGATGACGTCACAATGCTATGACATCACTTAGCTCACTGCTGAAGTAGTCAAATGGCAGTTTTGGGTTGCAGATATTTTCAATATTTTGCTAATAATTGTTGAAGAATGATTTTGAATGATAAATAAAATCTCACCCTCGTGTCTTCTGATATCAAATTTATCAACATTTGTTGATTAAAGTAAAAATATCCTCGGCAAGCCTCGGATATTTGTAACTTTAATCAACTCGTGTTGACATATTTTATATCAGAAGACACTTGGGTGAGATTCTATATATATATGAACTAACAATGTACAGTTGGCATTGATTGATTGACAAGAGACAAATGGTTTGTTCGAAAAGCAGTTTACAGGGAATTAGGCCTGAGGTACATAATTCAGACATCCTCCTTCACATTGCAAAGATTAATCATTTGTTGCAATTGCACAATGGACACTGGTGGTATGCATGCAATTATCCAACTTCCAAACGCAAGGCATAACTCTTGCCAGTCTGCATTACTGGCTGATTTAACCCTTGCGGTATTTCCCTCGCTTTCTTGTGTCGAGGCAGTGAATCGCTGCACTGGAAATGCATAGCGGGCCTGGATTTCTAAACACAGATTTCTTAAGGAAATACTGCAAGGCCTAAATCAGCCAGTAATGGAGACTGGCAAGAATTATGCCTTGCATTGGGAAGTTGGCAATTATCAGGAGTATAATGTTTCTGGCTTTTTGAGAAACCTCTTTTAATGAATTATATACACAGTGGCACAGTGCTCAGTTGTCCCTAGCATCAACATACTGCATTCAGTCCATAGCAAAAAAGTTACTGTTGTGTGTTTTAGCACCTTTTTAAAAAACAACTCAAATCTTCGATATATCGATTCCTTATATACCTAACTTGGTAACTGCGCAAATGACAATTTCATGATTATTGTATAAACATAGTTATTTGGTCAATTTCAAATACTCAACGATCGGATTCATTACAGAACTAATAAACGTGGCGTGACGCTACAATACCTGCGTAAAAGACGGACAGGTGGCCAATCACGTAGGCACACTTCAGTGGGATCGCCGGGCTTAATTTGCAGCTATTCTCAAAATACTTGCCGACTCACTCCCGACTAATGCCAACTTACGTACGACTTACCAATACTCAAAGACGACCAGTGACGACCCGTTCCAGACTAAATTCGACAATAAGACAAAAAACTCGTATCTCATTCGTATGTGACTCGTAAGAGGGTTGTATCTGGGTAGTGATTAATCACGAGTTTGAAATAATAGTAAATGGTATTATATAGAAAGGCATTGAGCTTTCTCTTTATTACACTACCACATTAGACGGACGCAATGGGGAACTGACGGCACTGACCTGTGACGTAGTACAGCGGTATTACACTTACTTGATATTGTATAAAAAATATGGAAAAAGTGTTTTTCATGGGCGAAACGCTGATAATACAGTCCACTATTTACTTCAATAGATAAGTATCAATGTAACAACTAAACTAATTTTCTCTTCTACTGTACTTCTAAATCTGCTTTAAATAGACTAAAAGGTCTCAACCAATCGAGGGTGGGGAAAAAGAAGTATGAGTTATATGCTTTAATCAACAAATATGTCTGGGCAGGATCTTTGAAGTATTACATAGTAATTAATCATTGAAACATATCAGATGAGAGACCTGCCTCATGTTTTGATATTTCAAAGGGTTGAGGTGATTTCGGTTTTAACAATATTTTCAAGAATATTTCACTTATATTATGGCTGGCATATATTATGGCAGGGAGAAAGCCGACAACACCATGTGGCTATGCATTGCGGTGAAACCTGCAAGCCTCGGCAGGAACAAGCGAACCATTGGAATTCAGTGTAGAATTGCACCGAAACGTTACTGCATGTCAACAGTTCGATCTTAACTGCAGAATAATATAATGATGTTGACTTTGACAAAGCTTGTTTGTTTTGGTTGTCAAGTTTTGATAAAAGGGCTGCATACCCATCAGGGTCTATCTCCAGTATGAATTCTCATATGTCTCTGTAAGCAGCTTGAAACTACAAACTATTTACCACACTCACTACATTTGTATGGTCTTGCTCCTGTGTGTATTCTCAGATGTACGTCCAGATGACCTGATTGTGTAAAACGTTTACCGCATTCTTCACATTGGTATCATGCGAAAGAAAACTTTTATGCGAATCTGGACAATTTTCTTCTTGATTCGTATGTTGAAAATAAAACATCATACTGGAAGCTTCTGCGTTACATAGTAAAGCAAGCTAGCTCAAGTACCTGTATACCTCCTCTTAAATCTAGCAATGATCATGACAATCCATCTTGTTTTTCTGATTTCGAAAAGGCAGAAAGATTGAATGAGTATTTCCAGTCTATTTCAACTTTGGACACTACTAATGCAAGTCTGCCTAGTTTTAATAAACGGACGGGCGCTGTTTTCGATACTTTAACGGTAACTGAAGGTGAAATCAAAGATGTTATTAAATGTTTGCATGTGAAAAAAGCGTCCGGGCCTGATAGAATAAGCCATCTGTTGCTGAAAAATGTTGTTAACTCAATAAGTTATGTATTATGTTTCTTGTTTAACATGTCCTTGAAAACATGTGTGTATCCATCTGAATGGAAAGTTGCTAATGTTATGCCTCTCTTTAAGAAAGGTGACCCAACATTAGCGTCTAATTATAGACCAATTTCACTTATAAGTTGCGTAGGTAAAGTATTTGAAAGAGTTGTTTTTAAACATCTCTTTAATTACTTTCATTCCAACAAGCTACTTTATAAATATCAATCTGGATTTCAATCTGGACATTCAACTGTACATCAATTAATTGAAATTTATCACCAAGTTTGTGAATCTTTAGATAAAAAAGAGCATTATTGTATGGTGTTTTGCGATGTATCGAAAGCTTTTGATCGAGTTTGGCATACCGGTATAATGTTGAAACTTGAGAAATATGGTATAACAGGGCAATTACTAGGGTGGCTTGCAAGTTATATAAGTAATCGCAGTCAAAGCGTTTTTGTCAATGGTGCGATCTCAAAGCCGAGAACACTCCAAGCTGGGATCCCACAGGGTTCAGTTTTAGGACCGTTTTTATTTATTGTATACATAAATGATATAGCTGACGATTTAGATTGCTTAACTCGCCTCTTTGCTGATGACTCATCCCTTGGTTATTCCTCAGCGGATCGTCATCTCATTGAATTGAAATTAAATGCCAATTTGTGTAATCTTAATACATGGGGGAAAAAATGGCTAATCAAATATAACCCAGACAAGACTGAAGCTGTGCTATTCTCCCTTCAAAATAATTTTGAAAAGTTACATCTTAATTTTGATGGAGTTGATGTTAGAATGGTGGAGGCGCATAAACACCTTGGAGTTACACTTGCAGGTAATGGGAAATGGGCGGATCATATAGAAAACATTATTAAAAGTGTAGCAAAGATGGTGAACTCCTTGAGAAGTTTGAAATACGTATTATGTAGAGATACTATCAATAAGATTTATTTGATGTTCATAAGACCTCATCTTGAATATGCATCCGAAGTCTGGGATGGTTGTACACAAGAACAAATTAACAAGTTAGAACAAATTCAACTACAATCAGCAAGGATAATTACTGGCTTGCCGAAATATACTTCACACGAATTTTTATACTTTGAAACTGGCTGGAGAACATTACAAGAACGTAGGAAAATAAGAAAATTAAGTTTAATGTATAAAATCCAAAATCAAATGGCTCCTCAATACCTTACTGAGCTACTACCCAAGGACGTCGGTTCTAAAACTAATTATAATGTACGCAACTCTCAAAACATTTCAGTTCCATTCTCAAGACTTAAACATTCAAAGGAATCTTTCTTTCCTTCAACAATATCTGTATGGAATAATTTACCACACCATATCCGTACTGCAAAAAATATCTCTACTTTTAAAACATCTATTATTGATAAATATGACCATGCACCTCGCTATTTTCCATGTGGTAAAAGAAAACTGAACATACTACATACAAAGTTACGATATGCAGTCAGCTCATTAAACTTTGACTTGTGTAAAATTGGAATTAAAAGTGATCCGCAATGTGTATGCGGTTATGTTGAAAATACCTATCACTTCTTTTTTGAATGTTCAATGTATCACAATCAGAGGGAGAAACTCATTATGTCAATAAAGCGCGTTCTCAGCTCAACAAATGTTTTAATAAATCTGAAATTAGTTTTAGAGGGAAGTGCAGACCTGTCATTTTGTCAAAATGTAAATTAATGATATTTAAGTTAGTTCAATCTTATATTCACGAGACCAAACGATTTGTATAATATGCATGTTTAGTATGTGTCAATCTTGACTCTTACATTTCCTTTTCTCTGTTCAGTATATATTGTCTTTACCAAAATGAATATTATATTTTTGTACAATGTATATACCAAGGAGAGGGTGTTCTAAGTTGGACAACTTGTACCCAATCCGATTCTTTGTGAATAAAATATGTTTAAACCAATCACATTGGTACGGCCTCTCTCCAGTGGATTCTCATATGCTTCTTTATGACTAGTCCTGCTCCCTGACTGTATACAATTAAGAGCCTTTAATACAGTCTAGATCTGTATTCAACAAGTCCAGATAGACTGAATACACATGATATGGAGCTGAAAGTGTTAAAAATATAAAATCAAAAGGATGAAACAACAGAAATTATAAAAATTCCATAGACTAAATTTTAGTCTACTTTATGGCATTTGAGTTTGAAAACGATTGTCCACACTCATTGCATGTGTATGGTTTCTCTCCAATGTGAATGATTTTATGAGTCTGCAAGTTACCTAAATGACAACATAATTTACTATTGAAGAGAGGGGGATACAATCAGGCGGAGTGGTCCCCTCTGCAGATCGGTCGAAGGGAGAGCAGTCAGTCAGGCAGTAACCTGTCGGCTCAAGTCCCAATACCAGTCATTTAACAGGCATTCTCTTTCCACAGAGGTTACTCCTTTCAGATTTCCGATCCTAACCTCTGTTCTAGATGGCCTGAATTTCTAGGCTTTAGTTTTGGTACTTGTCTCTGATTTGGTATTCTTTATTAATCAGCATGTTTAAGATCAAATGTTTTCACAAAATAAAATAGGAAAACACATTTTAACGAAAATACGTTTATCTTACGTTTATTTTATCATTATGACGTGTCATTGGCCAATGTCACTTTTACAACGGCGTCGCTGATTGCACAACAAGATTCAATTGCAATCAATCAGGACACTCTTTTTTTGTTCGGATGATTCAGGCCATCTAGAACAGAGGTTAGGATCGGAAATCTGAAGGGACTAACCTCTGTGGGAAGAGTATATTTGACAGGAAGTCAGTCAAGAAACACAACACCCATGGCTGGAATGCATCCTGGTTCCCGGGCCTTCGATCTCGAGAGAAGTCTGAGTAGCGAGAACGAAGGCCCGGGAACCAGGATGGACTGGAATGGAGCATGCGCAGTCCTCATAAGTGCATCCTGATCAGTAGCTTGTATTGATCGAAATGGGGATTAATGTTGAAGTAGTCTCTTTCTCGAGTTCGATGATATGTTTATATTTGGAAATAGCTTCACCTTTGCAACAGGTGGGATATTTGATTAAGTTTAATGTAATCTCTTCCGATCTTGAGGAGTTGTATGATATGTTTTTATACTAGGTAAACAGTAAATTATATGTAAACTGTTGTATTTAAGTATCACTAATAGCATCAACTCAAATACTACCTTGAGTACTTTCGTCTGTTACATGCCAAGTATAGAAAGCAAAAGATTAGGGCCTCCTTTCACAAAGCACTAAGGTGACCTTAAGTCACTAAGGTAACCTTAGTTCAGTGTTACATAATGGGAGATAAGGTTAACTTATAATAAGTAATGGTTGCTTTGTGAAAGGAGGCCCAGGTCATTACTGTATTGATTATGGGTCGACTGTTTAAACAAGAGAGAAAACAGCAGCTATATCAGAGGACAGATGAGTTCTGGGATGCAGTTGAACACCTATTACATCTTGACGTTGTACAATGATAGGTTGTATCTTTGTATCCAAACTCACATCAAGGAGAGTGACAGCTTTGTACTTGTTTTATGTGTATTATTTGTGTATGTGTATAATATATGTACTTTGTATCTATTTATGTATTATGTGATATTAAAGGGGCAGTAGTACGTTTTTGTGCCAATTTTATGTTTTCAAATTTCCCATTTATGATGATAGTTTATCTCATTTATATTAACTTAAGAGGGTATACGTAAAACATCTTATTACACACACCATTTATCCGTAGTGGTAATAATGGTGTTGCGTATAAAGCAAAAATTGCATGGCGGCCATTTTAATGTGAACACATTTTATTATTTTGCATTTCAAAAACGATTCCTATGGGTTTACCAAACCAAATACAGTCATTTTTTAACTTGATTTTCTGAAGAGAGAAGGGTGTTATACTATTGGTGACATTATTTTTCAAATACATACATTTCATCAACTTATTTGTCGTGAAAAACGTGCTACTGTCCCTTTAACAGTGACATGCGAGTATCATCATTGTCGTTAAAATTGTTTTTAAATAAAGCTGACATCAACACATTCACCTTGATAGTAACATTATGTGTTTTGTTGTGCTATTTATTTATATGTGAAATGCATAGTACGATAAAGTTGAATCATGTACAAAAACAATTGGTTTTCTTGTTTTGGATTGTTCCGTTATCACCACCAGGCATCAGCTTGAGGATCACCTGTGCACTCAACCAAAATGAAATGCGTCTATCACACGTCTGTCTAAGCAGCCATATGTGTTATCTGTCCTTATTCTGTTACATCTAAGGGCAGGGTGGGGTCATGATTTGTTGTCGTGAACCAGATCCCTTTCCAGAACAAATATTGTGGTGTAGGAGGATCGAATTACGCCGAATGTGGGAGGACTCCAACTGAAAGGATGATTAACTTGTGGTTTAGCTGTTCAGGGAACTTGGCTGGTCAGGAGGGATTGTTTCCTACAGAACGAAGCAAATAGCGAGACAATTTGCCAAGCTATGCCCAGCAGTAGGGTAGACAGGGTTTCTGTCAGTAGTTAAAACATTTAAAGGGAGTCCTATGAGATGCAGGTAGAGAAAAAGGGGATGAAAATACGCTGACATAACCCTGCTACTGGACAGCAGAAGTTAATTGCATTTTATTTTGTCCATTTCACTTGATGTCATTGTCTATATGTCCTAACTGTATATATGTATGTAAATATATAATATATATCTGGATTTGTGTATATTTGCTCAACTTTACTGTATTGAGCACTCTGCATAGTGAAAGAATAACACATGTATATATGTATATATTCTTAAAAAATGACATACTGACAGAGCTACAGATAAGGTTTTGGTTGAATGAGTAATGTACCCGCTTGTGTTCAACTTAATTAAGTATCCATCATTTCATTTGAGTAACCAAATAAATTGTACGCAGCTCAAACAAATCAATTGGGTAGTTTACCAATTTTGCATGAACTGTGGAAATGACCAAAGATGAAGGAGGTTGATATGGTCACAATTTTGCCCAAAGGGAGATGACTCCAGAGGTTGACTGAGAACTACTTAAATGCAATTTCACTTTAATATTTTATAGACAAAATATGTTTTGTATCATAAAACATAGTCTATTTCGATTAGTTACAATAACATTATAAGAATCCTATTAGACACATTAACAATAACAATTCACATGTATGGCACTGTTACTGAAAATGGCCACAGAAGCTATAAGGCAATGTACTTCTGATTTGAATTGGGAGTGTTCAGAAACAAGGTTTGTTCAACCTATTTAAATGCTGATTCATCTCTTATTTATAGTATATATTCGTTTGTATTGTAATACGAGAGATGATTCTAAAGACTTCCAAGTTGAATAATGTGAAACATGTGAAACATGTTTAACCTCTCATTCATTGCTTATGATTTCGCATATTTGTTCGAAGTAGCCATACCGGACATGGCCATAGTCCATGCTTAACCATAGATAATGTTACAAACAACTCAAACAGGATTTATTTTTCACTGAAACAGTAACAAGCCAGCCAAACTGGTCAGTTTTACCGAATGGTATGGTTGCGAATATAACTGGTTGCTTTGTAGGCCTGCGCAAACTACTTTGTGGTAGATAGTGAACGTAGAGAAGGAAGGTTAGAAGCGCGAATATAAGTACTTCCATACCAGTTGAGTGGTCACAGAGAACTGCTGAGATAATATTATAGCCCTGTAATACCAGTCGAGATAGGTTTTCAGATTTCAGTTACTGACACCGATTACCATGTACGCAAGTCAATCTTTGACATTACTTTGTATACGCATTAGACATCAGCTTAATTGAGTATTTTCGAAAATGTAAGCGTATCTGTACGCATTAGAACTTAGAGGAATTGGCTACGCAAATACGCAGCTTATCTGTAGCTCTGCATACTGAAGATTAACTTTCATATAAGATCATTTCCGACCGGTTTCACAACATAGTGTTCATCAGGGAAACTTATACATTGTGTTGCTAATCGTAGCGTCAACAATGAACAATTGTATAAAATGTTGTTGATTGTGTTTGTGCATGACCAAACATTAATAAAGTTTTATTTACAAAATTACGTTAATTGCACATCGGAGCCGGGAGTGGATGTGTTGCGATTATAACGACTTCATAAGCCTCTACTTACATAGTCATCAAGATGGTACCTTGGGTCAATTAAAGACCGAGTAAGATGCTAGAGTTATTGAGATACAGAGTCCACATGTACATCATGCATACATGTTCCTCCGATCCTTTAGACAGAGGTAGGGGGTTAAACTGTTCAAAGGCTCGCTTAACGATTAATCTGGCGGAGGAAGCAGGGGGTGGAATACAGGAGGGTGGTAGTGGCATGGTGTGGTGATAGAAAGGCAGCTTGAAGGTTTATTTATTCATTGTGTTGTTCACGACTGCCGATAACGATAACTATACAATCCCGATTGGCTGAAGAGTATGTACACATGATCTCACTATTCTTGGTCTTTCCGTTCAGGAGAAAAAGGACAACACTTTTATTCAAGACATTCTTGGTTTATTTCTTAAATCAAATACAATGACACCTGTTATATCTTACTGCCAATTCCATATTGGTATGCCAACTACTAATTTTTACTGATATTTTTCGAAATCCCTGGTTTGAATTTGTGCCATGACCACTTCACGCCGTCTATCCCTCCAACCTGGCAATGCCAATCCCTGGTACAATCGACAGATTGGCGAAAAGTAACTACGTTATTGAAAAGTTTTGCCCATAACCGATCAATATGAAATCTTATTAAAATAAGCGGTAAGTTTCTCCAGATGTCATATTATATTTTTAAAATTTAAATGACGTGAGGTTGAACATTTGACAAGATATCCTAGAGGGACGCAGTTTCTACTTCTGACTATTGGTATAGAAGGGTATGTTTATGAACGTAGTATAATATAGTACATAAATATATAGTATTCTCATTTTCCTGGGGTGTGTCTCAAGGGTATTGTTCAATATCGCCACTATCAGTTTATGATGGATTGATAGAATATAGATATATTTTGCCCAAAATATGTCATAAATAATTTCAAGATCGGTTTAATCTTGTTTATATTTGTTTATATTGCACACATGTTTATATTTTGAGGATGGGACACTGATCGTGTGTGTGTTCCAACATATTCCACGGGCGTGTTTTCGTGAGGGATATAAACATATATCACCCTTCGATTGATTTATAGACCACGCTCAAGAGAGGGCGAAACTCGTACATGAGGTAGGATAATAGCTCATCTAAATCTCAGTTCATACAGTCCGTCAGTACCTATTATCTGTGTCAACAGAATCCAAATGTCCAGTACCGTCTATTAAGGAATCGTTATATGATGGAATACCAGTTTAATAATCAAATTGATAGATATTATAACTTGCAACCATGATGAAATGGTGTTTATTACTTCCCCGAAGGTTTTCTTTCGAAGGTTTTACCATACTCAGGAACCCGAGGGAGAGTGTTTTATCCTATGTCTAAACACTTAATTAATTAAAGACCAGAAGCTGTCTTAGTGCTAAGATATAGTCGTAAGTCAATGTTAATGTATGGCACTTGCGACTATCTTAGCGCTAAGACCAGAGTTGGGGACTATATTAGGAGACCAGAGTAAGAGACTACAGTAGGGGACCATAGTAAGAGACTACAGTAGGAGACCAGAGTAAGAGATTACAGTAGGAGACCAGAGTGAGAGACTTCAGAAGAGGACCAGAGTAAGAGACTACAGAAGAGGACCAGAGTAAGAGACTACAGTAGCGGACCAGAGTAAGAAACTACAGTAGAGGACCATAGTTTTGGGTTACAGTAGGAGACAAGAGTGAGAGACCACAGTTGGAGACCAGAGTTTTGGATTACAGTAGGAGATGAGAGTGAGAGACTACAGTTGGAGACCAGAGTTCTAGACTACAGTAGGAGACAAGAGTAGGGGATCAGAGTAGGGGACCAACTTAGGGTACCAGAGTAAGAGACCAGTGTAGGGAGGGGAACTACAGTAGAAGATCATAGTACGGGGAATATAACACAATCAAACACATGCGTATTGCGCAACTCATATATTACAAAAGAACAATAAATGTACCATTTTAGTTTTCAACTCCTTTGGGAGTAAACAACCTTAAAGCTACCATTAACTCGCTTGATAAATATCAATAATGCATTTCAAACCAGGTACCCAGTTGTGCTGCTGGATCACGAATACACATCTCAATCATGGTTCATTATTGACAGGCACTCAACCCTTCAAACTCTCAGGTAACCAGCCATGAAGGGGGTCGTCACGAGTAGGTCACTGCAGTAGGGTACTAGAGATTGGGACAGATTAGGACAGTAAACTGAACAAAGTAGTAAATGAGAGGTGGATGAATAACCTAGACATCAAGCTTACAGCTATAAAACACTTACCTTGCTCACACAAGTAACAGTACTGTGGAATTCAGTTTATGATACTCCTGTGTTAAAGTGATTATAAATGTGTTTACATAATGCAACTTGAAGCCCTGGCCTGAATGCTCATGAATAGCTCGGGATATATTGCTCCAGCTTACACCCGTTGTACGGGCGTTCCAGCCTACTTACCTCCCCGACCTTCATCTCCACGACACATACCAGTCATCCCACCCCGAGTGACCCACACAGCTCGTCAGTCCGTCTGTCCTGTGCATCCAGGTGGGCATCTGTTCGCAGTGTTGACAGGTGAGAACTTCTTCTTACATTTAAAGGCACATATGTAAACCTTTTAAACGATTCCGTTGATGAATAATGACAGATTCCATGTAATTGATAGTTTATAGTTGAGATGACCGAAATTACTTAGAGTTGTTACATGTACCGTATTAAGTTCTACCCAAAATTGGGAAAAGGCAACTACTGAAAACGGTGCGATATGGAGCTTCGCCAGGTTTTGTCTAATTTAACGCATTACAGTTCCAATGGGCTTCGTCGGTTGTCAATGTGCTGACAATGACTTGCACAAATAATTGGAGTCATTGCAAATATATGTGCCTATATGTTTTTGGTGTAACGAATCTAGATAGTACTGTAAAGATTCGAAATTTGACGACATCGTAGTCTGTTCGCATCGTACAAGGTAACTACGCGTGCAATCGTGTCGACTTGGTGTAAACTTTATTAATTTGATTGAACTATCTGTTGTAAACTGCTCTCTGCGAGTTCAGTGCGTGGATATGAAAACGTAAAAGCAATAGTAGTATTCTAGGTAAGTTTATTAGATCTTAGACACAGCATAAAGTAGGTTATTATTAAACTGTGTCATGAAACGGGTACATTACTTTCTGTTGACAATCAACTGTTCATGTTTCTGGTCTAAAATGGTACAATGAACACGCATCTCTACGTTTCCTCCTTTTTAAATAGATAATTGACGATTATAACTGAAATTTGTTTAAGATCTTCAAACTAAGTAACAAATCGTGAAAATAACGAGCTGCAGAGCTCAATTCACAACCTCCAGAGTAACAACCCTGTACAAGTCCTAATAAGGCTAAAATGGTTATGTTATCATTGTCGTGAAGATATCACTTGCACTTCCACATGGTGTGTCATGCCGATTTCTTCAGTTGGATTTCCATAGTTTCTTTATGGAGAATGTTTTCAATTTTAAACACTCAGAGTAGAGTTTTGAATACGGGATCATGATGGAATGGTCAACCATTTTGATATCTGAACTCTCAAATTCAAATAAGACCAACAGATTTACCTCTCACGCCGAAGAGTTCTTTGTCAATTTGTAGGTTGCACCATATTCTACCAATATGGATAACCATTGTATATTGATGCGGCTTTTCGGATGAATTGTTTCACCCTCTAACGTAATAAAATAGTGTGAATACAGTTCAATAAGAAATAGCAAATGTGAGAAAAGAAATATGCAAAAAAACGTGCTACAGTGTATTTAATATGTGGATAGACTCCAATGAATGTGTGTATTAAACAAAAACATCTCGCGTTCAGGTCCGTTGGCGGTCTATATATGCGTACCAACAGAGCATGGCCACTGATACACAAGGGTCTATATTGCTTAGAAATAGTGTAAGAAAGATATATGCCTAGTAAGTATCAGACACTTTCATACCCTCCTGTATGTGCTGTGTACGTCAGTGATAGTAACACCTGTACATAGACTTGACTTTAGTCTCGACAACACAGTAAAGTACTTCTGACATGATCTTCTTGCTGGTTTTCAAGGACTTCCAGCGTTTTGATTGAGTCACATACGCCAAACGTTGAAGATTGTGTTTGTTTTATCGAGAAACATTGACTGTTGCCGGAGATTTACTAGTCGAAGCAGTATAGTGACGACATACAGGTCCAAGCAGTGATTTCTGATCGAAAACCTGACAATGAACCGCTGCTCACGCCGTTAATTAGTCAAATGTAATTTTGGAACTTTACGTCAACAGACAAAAAAGACCAATATAATGTTGTAATTTTTAAATGGATATATTACTACTGTACATGTAAATGGGACGTGTTATTTTGGTTTCTGCACGTTTATAGAATAAGGTTGTTTCTCGATTTTCATTCGAAACAAGCGATTATGTCTCCCCCCCCCCATTTCAATTTCAATTGGACTGAATATGCAAGAGTGAAATTATTTGAATTGGAATACAAAATATGATATTTGATCCGTATTAAAACCAAATAAAATATATTAAAAAATTGAATGCCTCCAAAATAAATGACGGTTTAAAGACTTATATTATATTATATTATAATTTTGACGACAAGTGAAATATACCAAGACGTGTTCAATCTTGTCGACTGTATGTAAACCTTATTAATTTAATTGTACTATCTGTAAATTGTTATATGCGAGTGAAATCCGTGGACGTGAAAGCGTAAGAAGAATACAAGCATTCAAGCTGAATGTATTCGGTCTTAGACACGGTTATAAGCTGTGCCATAAAACGGGTATATTACCTTCTGTAGATAATCTGTACATGTTCCAGCAAACAATTTAACGTTGTGACAACGTTGTGAGAAGGTGTCTGTAACGTTATTTTGTAACTTCATTTGGACGTTATTTTTATAGATATCTTTTTAGGTAAGTTTAACGGTATTTTGTAACGTTGCAAAATCAACATCCTGGCAACGTTATATTGTAACGTTACAAATCAACGTCCTGGCAACGTTTGTTTTGTAACGTTACTTGGACGTTATTTGAAGACTTTTTTTTACGTAATTCTAACGTTATTTTGTTTCCAAAATAGTACCTTGTACAATGAAAATGCAATTCCACTATTACGGCATTGTATTGAATATCATTGATTTCTGAAATTATGTTTATATCACTGTCGTGAAGACCTTACGACTTCACGTGCACAAGGCGTGTCATCAGTTGAAGTTTCCTCTTTTTTTCTTGATGATGATTACATTTCTAAATGTCCTATATAGATAAAACATGTCCACGGTCTGGCGGATTCATTCATTTGGAGATGAATTTACTTGAAACTGTATTATCATTCTAGAAAAAAATATTATTACTTTTTTTTGCTTTTCCGTATTCGTCAATTCTATTGGGCACGGTCTCGTGATTTTGAAATGCTCTTCTTACGTCGTCTTTGGCCTTACACATGTGAATAGATTTAAATAACATGCGTTTTTGTATTTGACAAAGAGTCACATTTCGCATTTAGGTCTGCCAGCGGTCTATATATACGGCGTCGACAGACCATTGCAACATATCAATACACACGGGTCTTTATCGCTTTGAAATAGCTCGCGAAAGACATATATTGAGCCTACCCTATTTCGATATCGTATTTTGTGTGTTATATACCTCAAGGCCCTTATAACACTCTTTGAATTGAGTTATTTTCTCAGGGGAACATCCCTGCGAATCGAAGTATTGCCTTACAAACCCTGTTGAGAGCACAGAAATTTTAGGTTATCCAATATCTTATTGTCTAAAGGAGAGAGCCGCCATGTTGATATTTCCTGAAGACAGTTTTGGTAGACGGAAATGACTCTGGCCAGATTTGATGTATTCAAGCGGCTTAGACACCGACAATGTGACCTGAACTGAACATAACTTTATTTACACTCAGGCCGCAGGCAGCGGCATATGAGGCCACATTATATTGTATACATATATACATACAACCATTTACCTTTGATCTAAAGTATACAGTTGTAAATGTTGACCCACATAGGCAGGCTCAAGTTGAATCAACTGTATGGGCGTACAGAAAGCATACGATTGTCCAAAAGTTGTTCTGGATGAATCGACTGATCGCCGTAATTTTTCACATTTCAAATTGGTATGAAACCTAATAAAGGGTCGTCAGTCAGTTAGTTCCAAGGTCGTTGTGTATAAGTAATTGATAAAGAGAGATATTTGCCTTGATCGAACGCGCCATGTGCGATAGCGCACGAGGGCCCTCAGTACGCTTTTTGCTAGAAAGCCCGAGGGTGAGAATGTCATTTTTGTTATATACCGACAAACAAAGACAAATGTGAGTGCAATTCATGTGTAAATGTTTTAAAGGGATACTAGGCGGCGACTATCGCTGGAAAGCATGTATTTTTGGAGGAAGCGAGTCTGAAATCTAATTTAGCGTTCTGTCTGTTCTGAGACCTCTCATAACAGACCCGCGCCTTACATAATATACATCTTTATTTGGATGACGTGTAGTACAATATATAAATTCCATTACCCTAACTACACAAACTGAGGGCGTTAACATGGATGTTATTTTAAAGTAGTGCACCCTTAACATTACTATGATCATGCTAGAAAGCTCAAACTTTGGAAATATGATAAATGGTTATCGATATTTGTTAATTTTATCATCCTGTTCCCAAACAGTAAATTAACGTGGTGGAACCCTTAATGACTATGATCAAATGCCCAATGTAATATTATTGGTCTTAATCATATTAACTTTCAAACAAAAAAACACAAAACTATGCATGGATCACCATAAATAGGTGTGGACAAAAACAAAATTTAAAGATATATCCATTGTGTTGTTTGGGATCACAATTGCAAAAAATTATAAATTGTGTTATTATATCGAGAAGTACTTACTGTTGCCAAACATGTAAACTTCTCAACATTTTATCTTATCTGAATATCGGTGTCATATTGTTATTGTCATTAACGATTTTGCGGCAAACTGCATTTAGTTCTTATGTAACTATCTCATTGAACACACACACACACACTAATGTTTGGCATATTACCACTTGGCTTATTCAGGAAGTAACAAGGTATATACTGATTGCCAACTTTAGTCGTAAGTCAAAAGTTTCCATCAATGGTTAATTTAAGCGTAGCTGCATTTAGTAAACTCCTCTGTACTAACATAGCAGCGCGCTGCAAGTGAACTTCACAGTCTGATACTCCGACGACAAATTCTCCTACAGGTCAAACTCGCGCCAGTTTCTATCACTGGCTAATTGAAGCCTTGCTGCATTTAGTTAACTTTTTTTGTGTTAGTGCAGTTCAGCTCATGCGAGGGAGTAGTAATGTACCGTGTATTTCAGGAAGTGTCGAGAAGAAACTCGGGGTGACCAAGACATATAGTGAGAATGGCGGGCACCTGTCTCCAGCTGGTGTCTCCACAGTGGGCTCTCCGTCTCAGTCTCTGTCTCTGTCTCTGTCTGGGGCTATGTGTGTTGCCAATTCATGGTGAGTCTCAACATTTCTCCGTCACGACTTCATAACTTCTTAGTATCCGGAACTACACCAAGTAAACATCAATATATCTCAATCTTTGCATGGTTATGCTTTCAATGTCATACAAAACGCGATATAAGTAACTTTATTATTAGTAGTATGTACCAGACCGCGCCCGAATATTGCTCTCTTATACTGCTCGTAATCAGGCGGAACAGACAGAGCAGCAATAAGATATCGACCTGCGAAATGAATTCCCCCCACAACACTTAGGAAGTTATCCTTCACATTGGTCTTCAATTTTACTTCGGCCGCTAATGGCTGCAACATGCCGAAGCGAAGTTAAACAATAACTCATTCACTCACTCAATTTTACTTCGTGCTATTCCTTTCAGCCGTAGAAGCGCACCCGACCTATTTCATAAACCAATGCACTTTATATGTCCCATTTTTCTTTTCCCACAAATATGCCAGGACAAAGTATTATTGGGTGGTTCTTGTTTCAGGAAGTGCCTCCACGGAGCTTGCGCAGATTCAGGTCGACTACTATAACTTTATCTTGTCAGATAATCCAGTTTTCGCCACCGACTCCTTTGTCCACAGATACGACGACCAACTTTATTCCTACTCTTTAAGCAAATTTCCCGAAAGAAAGGTAAATTTAACACGGGGTTACGGTAGCAGTGTGTCCTATATTACCATGTAGTTCAAAACTGTTAGAAACTGTAGACAACATATCAAGATACAGCTTGTGGTAAACGGTAAGGATGTAATATGGAGGATACAAATATGTTATGTCATCCAGTGACAAGGTACAGTTGATATTTCAGGAACGAAATTATTGCTACCTCATTTGGTCTCGTGAAAATATAATAAAATGAAAAATAGATTTATCAAACCAGCCCAAACCTTCAAAGGCCTTACCTGATGTCTTCACTGTTCACACTGAAGCATACTGTCTCATACTGACGCATATATACTGTTTCATACTGACGCATAATATCTCATACTGACGCATACTGTCTCATACTGACGCATACTGTCTCATACTGACGTACACGGTCTCATACTGACGCATAATGTCTCGATACTGGCGCATAATATCTCATACTGTCTCATTTCTCATCCTGATTCATCCTGTCTCATTCTGACTCAACTGATGTAAACTGTCTCATACTGACGCATAGTGTATCATACTGTCTCATACTGACGCATCCTGACTCAATACTGACGTAAACTGTCTCATACCGACGCACACTGACTCATACTGACGCACACCGACTCACGCCGACTCATACTGATGCATCTTAACGCATACTGACTAACATAAGTTACGCATTATGAGGCAAACTGGGCAGAAGCTCCAATTGCAACACATGAAGGTTTGTTGTGTTGTATAACATAATATAGCATACACCACACATATTGTGCAATGGGTAAAGTTGATTTGAAAGTAACTCCTAATTAAACCCTCTGAGTTTTGACTATGTTACCATATCCCGGGTTATGACGTATGCACACACTTTTTTTAGCCTTTTCCATTTTCTATTGTTTTGTTATCATACTTTAACTTAAATCGGGAAGATTTAAAAGTCATAATCAATAAAATGTTTACCGGTAACGAAACGTGCTTCTTGTATTCTTGTCATCTTGTCAGCGTCATGTATATACCGGGGAAAACATCAGAGATAGAAGGTCACAGCTCAGTTATGCATCAACCATTTAATATATCAAAAAATTTATATCAACAACATTTATTGGTAAGTAAAACATTTTAGTTTACCATTCCTGTCTTCTTCTATTACTTAACAAAAGTGTTGAGCAATACGCGAGTTGTACGTAATACATATATAATACGCACACACTCATTGGCAGACTAAGGTGGATGAGCTCCTCGCTCGACTCAAGACTATCACAACTACAGAGCTACGGAAGGATGAGATGGTCAGTTATTCTGTACTGGAGGATATGCTCACCACGTACATTGCCGGATACGAATGGCGACAGTGAGTATATTCTTTGACCGCTTGTCCACACTAAAATAGGTAAGACGAAACGTTGATGCAATCTTCATGTAGTTTATACGTCTTAGTTCAAGCTAGGGTTCTATAAGTGTATACACCATCTTGGTTTTGTGTTTTACGTTAAAAGGGACAAACGCTGTACCTTGTACTGTACTGATTTTACAACTTGTTTAATGACATAACATATGATTGTATCCTAAACCTGTCAGTTACCAGCAGCTGAGTCCTGTGACTTTCCTGGAGGGTCCTCAGGCATGGATAGGCTGGATGGTGTATTATCTTCCCTTCAACACACCGGGCGACTTCGAGAACTACCTAGCGCGTCTACACCGCTTTCCTGTACAGGTAATGCCCCGAAACGGCCTCTGTTCACGTTTTCAAAATTGACATGAATCACAGGCCAAGTCTAGCGCAAATATGTTGAGATGAACGACCAATTTTCCCAAAGCGCGAACGATGTGTCACTTGGTTCGCTTAAGGAAAACTGATCGTTCACCTCTGTGGCGTAACACATTTGCGCTGAACTTGGTCTGTGCACGAATATACAGGAGAATAATCAGGAATTGTAATTCTTGCCAATTTTGGATTTGTTTCCACCTTTCGGTTCGTTAACTTTTGAATGCAGTTCAAGTACAAATAATAAGAATGTTGTTGGGGTACACGTGGGTATACAGGAATTCATTTAGAATGCATATGAAGATCATTAAGGAAATTGTTTACAGGAATTAAAGCAACTTCCAAACGCAAGGCATAACGCTTGCCAGTCTCCATTACTCGCTGATTTATGCCTTGCAGTATTTCCCTTGCTTTGTTGTACCTATATTGTGAATCGCTACACCTGAGATGCATAGCGGGCATGGATTTCTAAGCACAGAAGTGGCTTACCAATTTCCGTTTTCCCTCGAGTCTTCCCAAGGATCTGTATTTGGTCATTTTCTTTTCATTGTCTTTGTAAATGACATTGCTGATTAACTCAATTGTCAAACAAGGTTTTCTGTTGTATGCCAATTGAATTTTCACTAATTGATCATAGACTACTTGAGTCTACTTTAATCTCACACCTCAGCTCTTGGAAAAAAACATTTACTGGTTACTTATAATCCTCAAAAGCTCACAATTGTATGCCATCATGAAGTTGTTGACATCAGAGTGTTATAACACCAGAGCGGTGGTGAGACGACCATGTTATGACCTCACCGAGATCAATGGTCAATTTCCCGTCGACATATAATGAAATGAGTACTCTGTACGTACTAGCAATGATAACGATACCCTCAATCTCATGTCTTTTTACATTAAAAACATTAACAAAACCATGTGTACTAATTTGTAATATCCTGACCATGACTGACATCAAATGACGTTGGTATAACAGATATCAGGAGACACAAGACAAGAGTGATATTCTATGTTCTTAGTTAAACAAAATAAATGTTGAACTGCTGCAGTTCTCGGAGATAGAGGCTCGTATGCGGGAAGCTATGAGACTGAACAGGACGAACCACTTCCACTCCATGGTAAGTCAAGCTACTTAAAGGTACATCCATTCTGTTGTTTGGGGTCACATAGAGAAGGACCGACTGTTACCGAAAACTACCATTTTGATGATAGTCGACTTCGTATATTGACGAATTGAAGGTAAAAGTAGTGATTTCTGGTCGAAAAACCGGACAATGCATCGCGATTGACGCGCGCCAATGAGTCAAACGTAATTTCGGAATGTTATTTTTAACTGAGAAAATTATTATTTTGGGTTGATCATGTTTGATAAGTCATATTATTACTGTGCATGTAAATGGGACGTGTTTCGGAAGGTTTCTGAACATGCATAATGATGTTACTCGATTTTAATTGGAAACTAGTAATTATGATATATTTGGCGATTGGGGATGAATATGCAAGCTGAATTAATTTATTTGCACTGTAAACAGCACATATGGTGAGTTGGAATGTATTAAAGCCTAATGAAATTTTATGAAACACAATGGATGCATCTTTAATATACTGACGCTCACAGTCTCTCTCTCATTTTGCCAAATCTGGCGTCTTTCATATTAACAACATTCTGATTAAAATAGACAGTTTTTCAAAGAATAAAAATTGCAAAATAGTACATCAACCGTGATACGAACTCGTTCGGAAGTTTCCTCGCCAAACCACCCTTGTGGAGAGGAATGGTACGGAACAGGTTCGTATCCCGTTAGATGCGTTATTTTGCAGATTTAATTCCTCGGAACAGGGTCGATTGTATTCAGATACTGATATTAACAGTGACTTTTCTATGTATCCAGGAACTCTCATTGTCAGTTTAATTGTATAATATTCAATACAATGGTGATACATACTTTTTTCAGAGCCTAAGTGCTAGACTAGGTAAACCTACAGTTGTGAGAGATATTACAGTAAAGTGACGTATGTGATCGTATCTTGTAGAGTCGTTTAGCCCCGCAGTTCTTGGCTTACCTGGTGCCAGCCAACCAGTCGGACTTCTACTGGCCTTTCCTCGACACTCTGGATCGGATGAACTTCTCCGCTCAGGCAAAGTGGGTTCAGTTCTACTTTAAACGTTATAACATTAAAAACGTTGCTTCATAATTTTCACTTGTATTTGTATTCATCTTATTTTTTTACAAACTTGAATATAACATATTGAAGTATAAATAGTCTTACATGTGACCCATGCTATGAGACAACAAACAAATCTCTCGGGAAAACCCTTATAATGTCATTAAGTTAAGGTTTTTAATATTTAATCTTCAAAACTCTTTGAATATAAAGTTTAGTTATAAAGACCTTGGATATCACGTAGATCTCAGAGATAGGCGTATACATATCATCCCACAAACATGGTACCATCCATCGCGAGTACTTGTATTGACTTCCGGTAACATATAATTCACATAACTAACTAACTAACGGAAGAACAGTGCTCATTATAGGATAGTAAATTACATAAGACAGACTCATATAGAAACATTTAACACCGACTCTATTTTATCTAAGAGAATTCGGAACTAACAACCATTGTTCAAATGTCGCTGGTCCGTTAAAGCTCCAATCTTGTCACGTGTTATTAATGGTGACATTTTATCGAGTATTAACTGTTACTGAAAGTTCTCAATTTAATGTCAGTTTGTTCAGTGCAGCGACGATATACAGGCGAACTACGGTATGAGGAAAGGAATGAATATGACGGGAATTTAGAGTTATATGCCCTTGACATTTAGAGAAAATGGTTGATAAGACACAAAACATGACCCCCAAGGAAAATAAGGTCACATTATATACAATATGAAGACATGTCTGTGATCTTTCAAGGTACATGGTAAAACAATGGCATCTGTTACCTCTCTAATGGCCATTTGCTCGTCTGCTCAATTTGTTTTCAAAACGTGTTGACACGTATTTCAATTTCCAGTGACGCGTTGCGGAGTCGCGGGCTGGAGGCGACGCAAGGTGTTGTCGATGGAATTCGTGGTCTCTGGCAGTTCATAGAAAATGTGAGAAATTACCTGTCTACAGCAAGTGGTACACCCCTGTAAAGAGGGCGCTGTAGGGTACCATTAACAGTGGTGAAATCCTTTATTGACTTCGATATAACCGCTTTCAAACGAGTCCACTTTAACGTTTTTAACACTAATAATACTGAATAAATACTGAATAAATTATATATTCAGTATTATTAGTGTTAAAAACGTGAAAGTATATATATATATATATATATATATATATATATATATATATATATATATATATATATGCTTGTGGATCGTGTATTGACCATGTATATTGACCATGAATACAAAGACACAAAGTTCTATGCATGTACGCCTATGATACAGAATTACAAAGCCAGTGGTTCCATTTGAACACAATTCTGTTCTAAATATTTCACGATTTTTTAAAAATCACCCGTCTTGACATTGTTAGGCAGCGCGGCATGAACGTTTGTCAGGGGTAACTGGGATGTGAGTCCACTAGTGTAGGACATGACAAGCTAAATACAACAAGCCCAAGATGTCTTTAAAACCCTTACTTAATTGTACTGATAATAGTTATTTTACAGAAAAACTACTGCAATCCTATCATATTTCCCATACGTTAATTTTAAAGTTTTCACCAAAAAAAGGATGTTTTGTCCAGGAGTACATGTCCAACCTTCGGCCCGAGATCGGCATCAGCTCACTGGACGGTGGCCGGCAGTTCTACGAGGCATGCATCCGCTGGTACCTGTCTATGGACATGGGCGCACAGAGCGTACACGACCTGGGCCTTCGGGAAGTCGACAGGATCGCAGCCAACATGCATGACGTCAGTTCCGCTTCGCCAGTTTTGCTTCGTGATCATATATCTAGCTGGAGTTCTTTTCTAACCCAAACTTATTCTAGGATACCAAAGCACGCAACATTTGCAAAGCTTGTAAGGCACACGAGTGTCATTTACTGGGAGATTAATCATCTCCGTTGTGGAAATGTAACTTAACATTTTTTGTTTGTTTGCAGACTTTTAACGCACACATAATGCTCCAAATTTATGTTGTAGGTGTATAGTCGGTGGTGAATGTTGTAGGTGATGCGTAGACAAGGCTTCCAAGGCACTATCAGCGAGTACTTCCGGGGACTCCTCAATGACTCGCGCTTCTTCTACAAGACCGGGGTAAATGATATTGAGAGAGAGAGAGAGAGAGAGAGAGAGAGAGAGAGAGAGAGAGAGAGAGAGAGAGAGAGAGAGAGAGAGAGAGAGAGAGAGAGAGCGAGAGAGAGAGGGAGGAGAGCGAGAGAGAGTGTGTGTGTGAGAGAGAGAGAGAGAGAGAGAGAGAGAGAGTGTGTGAGAGAGAGAGAGAGAGAGAGAGAGAGAGAGTGTGTGAGAGAGAGAGAGAGAGAGAGAGAGAGAGAGAGAGAGAGAGAGAGAGAGGAGAGAGAGAGAGAGAGAGAGAGAGAGAGAGAGAGAGAGAGAGAGAGAGAGAGAGAGAGAGAACTATTGTTTTTAATGAATTTATGAAATTGTATGGTTTATGTGCCTCCTCTCTCGGAAAAGGGATGGGGGTGCCGCTGGGCTATTTCAATGGTAATTGTTTTAATTTTACACATGAAAAATGGGATGCGCCCCTGCACCCCCTCTTATACGCGCCTGTGTTGTGAGATCGCTCTCTTGTTCACATGCAAACTGGTCTCCTTCAACTAGATAGTTGAAAAGTACATCTCTCATATAACTGACATCGCTCCCTAATCTTTTATATGTATTTCAACTCAATCACAAATGTTTCAATTGTTTCAGGACGAACTTATTGAGGGATACAAGTCTCTAATAACTGACGTCATTAACCCTAAGATAAATGATTTCTTCAGCGACAACCCTGAGCTCCCAATAGAGTAAGTTGTAGGAGTTAGATTACTGGCAGGAAGTTATTGTAAAAGTTGAAGACTACTACGGAACCTTTTTAAATTAACGTTCACAACATATTATTCATTGTGAGATTTTCGATTAATTCAATAATTTTAAAGAAATGTGATTCATATAATTATGGCGGGAATATAATAACACATACCTGCAACTGTTTCAATGAATTAATTGTTATCTGATAATTTTTTGGTTAAAGTATCTTTGTTTATTCTATATAGGGGTATAACATGACATTTACACCAATATACCACCACCCAAAACTCCTACCAAAGTTGTAAATACGTGAAGAATGAGACACATTCATTGACTTTCACTTTGAAACTATCAATAAATTGTTCAAAAGCGTTCAAAAGGAATCGCTCAATGAGCGATTACTTTTAAACCTCTCTTGAACGCGATTGCTCAATGTAGCGCTACGTAGCAAAGGAAGCAAGCCTCGAGGCATAGCTCCGTGTCGTTCAGGAGGTAATGAGCGCTCGCTGAGCGATTATAAGCGCTCACTGTTATTGAACAGACGGCTGATATGTCAATGAAGAGCTGTGTTTTATCCAATGAAATTTGGAATGAATTTACAGATTTAAACATTTCACACACGTAGAAGTATTATTTGACCTAAACGCCTGTATTTTAGAGGACGTCGTTAAGGACGTAAAATGTGTGTAATTGAAACTTCTACAAATAATATAAACAACTGAGGTGCGTACTTTCTGTTTTTCTTATTGGTTAGTATACTCTTTCAAGAACACAGAATTATCTGCGATAGTGCTTATAAAATGGAATTCAGGACGAAGGTGAACTGTTTGCATATATCTTCAGTTTCTGGTAAATAGACGATTGTAACGATTACTAACGGTTGCAGAGTACACCCCCTGGACTATGACGAGATCGGAGGGTACTACACCCCCGGGACAACCGATGGATCCTGGCCAGGCATATTCTGGGTAAATGCGTTCCGGCCTGAGGACAGGTGAGTCTGGCCTGTCTATCTGTAAAGTCGAGTAATGTCCAACCCTCACAGTTTGTTAACTGGTGTAATGTCCCCTCCTGTCACTTTGTAAAGTCGTGTAATGACCCGTCTTGTCTGTGAAGTCATTTAATGTCCCGTCCTGTCTCTGAAGTCATTTAGTGGCCCGTTCGGTCTGTAAAATTTTTTAAATGGTCCGTCCTGTCGGTAAAGCCTTGTGATGTCCCGTCCTGTTTGTAAAGCCTTGTGATGCCCCGTCCTGTCTGTGAAGTCATATAATGCCCCGTCCTGTCTGTTAAGTCATTTAATGCCCCGTCCTGTCTGTAACGCCTAGTGATGCTCCGTCCTGTCTGTAAAGCCAAGTGATGTCCAAGGTGAGATGAGTTGGGGTTTAACGCCGCTTTCAAGAGTATTTCACTTATATCGCGGCTGCTAGTATGGCAGGGATACATCCCGCAACGCCATGTGGCTATTTTTTGCGGTGAAACCTGAGAGCATCGACTGGAACTAGCGAACCATTGGTGGTACTATGCTGAAATTCAGTATAGCATTGTACCCAAACCTTACTGCGTGTAGAACAGTTCTATACTGCAGACAAAGTTGCCCTGCCCCTGACGGGATTCGAACCCCGGACCTCTTGATCCGAAGCTGAACGCGCTAATCACTGCGCTATCTCGCCCCCGTGATGTCTCATTCTGTAAAGTCATGTAATTCCATGTCATCACACTTTGTCTTGTAATATCCTGCTCTGTCTCTCTCTCTGTAAAATAACCAGTAGTTGTTGAGTAAGCCACTATCTAAACGAGCGGAATTTTTATTTCAGTGCAAAATTTTTAATGATGGCTCTTGCCCTGCACGAGGCGAATCCTGGGCACCACCTCCAGGTAACTGCATAGTTCTGTATAATACTGACAACATGATAACTGCACTGTTCTATATAGTGCTAACCACAGGATCACTGCACAGTTCTGTATAGTGCTAACCACAGGATCATTTCACAGTTCTGTATAGCGCTAACCACAGGATCATTTCACAGTTCTGTATAATGCTAACCACAGGATCATTTCACAGTTCTGTATATGCTAACCACATGATAACGACGTAGTTCTCTGGAGTATAAACCAGGTAACACTCGGAAGTGAATATGCGCGAGAGATGTAGCCGATTCAAACACCCATTCAAATTGCCCATTTTGCCGTTTTACTGGAATTTATTGGAGGAATTGTGACTAAATCCTTCTTATTCAGTATTCAATGATCTTATGGTAGAGTTAAGTTTTGTGCATGAGGTTATTGTAACATGAGTTAAGTTTTGTGCATGAGGTTATGGTAACATGAGTTAAGTGTTGTGCATGAGGTTATGGTAACATGAGTTCAGTGATGCTTAGTGTATTAGCTTTGCAGGCTCCGCTGCTCAATATCCCGGTAGACAAGCCGTTACTAACAAGGGTCATCATTACATTTCATTGATTCTGAATCACTTTTTCAGATAAGTATCGAAATGACGAGCAACCTTCCAAACTTCAGACGCAACATGTTGTGGCCAGCTGGATGGGAGGTTCCTGCTGCAGTCCCCGACTACAGTGCAATGTCTGAGGTAAGAAAAAAAAACAGCTACGCTACGTCAATAGTTTGTGCCCTGCGTTAAGGAGGTTCCTTACAACTTTTAAAAATCTCAAGAATTATGCTAACATTTCACTATATCAGAAAAAAACAAATGCTAAATCCATTTCTGTTATAAAAAAATAGGGATCACCGTGTTCGTTTTTAAAAAAAACATTTTCACCATCATTTCACACTGTCATCATGATAAAAAAAAAATTAAACATAGTTCATATTGATGGCCTTAGTTTAATAAAAGGGTTATGGGTACACGTTTATACAAGACGAAAATGCAATGTTACTGTTATCTTGTAGTTTTTTACCTAAAATTGAATTTTAACAAATGTGAATTGTTTTCTGTTTAACATTAACATTTATGTCAATTAATCTCAAGATTTGCTGAGAAAAAATCACTTAATCATATATATCCAGGCGAACTTGATTAATAAAAACACTCTTGCGAAATTGTCAATTTTCAGTTGCAAAGGAGATAACTTTTACTCGATAAGCACCGCTGGTTCCCCTTAAATTAGATTCAAGAGCAAAATATAAAAACATATATCTTTATCATAAAACAAATAATATATTTCACAATTATAATACAATGATTTTATTATCATATTTCTAGATAGTTACGAATGTGCATAACGAACACTATTACTAAAAGTGTATACTGAGGTTACAAGGCTACAAGGCCTATCTGAAGTGCGAGATCAGCACTGCTGGAAGGGCCTGTAAACTCTCTATCTGAATGTGACAACTGAGGATGCTATGAAACATTGGTAGGGAACCTCCTTAATGAACGTTTATACGGTCGGTTATAAGTATGGTTAAAACTGATCCGAAAATTAAAAAAATGCAAAAGTATGAATCTACCGGGTGCGAACTTCTATCACTTTCCCTCTCCACACGGTCTGATGACAAAACTTTAGTTAGCCAATCACAAGCCTTCCAACAAAATCTTTCGGCGCGTGAAACTTGGGGCAAGAAGCTCTAGACAGTAATCTTTTCGGCGGTTACCATAACATTGGAACTTGTTAGCGAATAATTCCAAATTCATTCAAGATGACGAATTACTTTTGCATGCACTACATTCAACCATACAGAAAATTCTTAAGACCTTCAGTAGATGAATCCTTTGAACAAGTCCGTATAGTAACAGAACCACTACCATGCATCCATTGTTCTAGGTAACCGAATCGATTTTAATATTACACTGTCGGCCAAAAGAAACGCCTTCTTGATTTTCCTTAAAGGAGAATATTAGAGAAAAACTTTGTTTTAACATGTTTAACAGTATTGTTTAAGACAAAGTGTGTCAAAAAAGTTATTAAAATGCGACATTTTATGTAGAAACGTTGAAAAAACGTTTTCGGTGCGAGTCGTTTTCCGGAAATCCCCGAGAGTTAATCAGGCTGGCAGCAGTCACGTGATATGATGTCAAAGATGCTCTCCCGCGCGCTGAGCCAGTGTATTTTCTACGTTCGTAGTGTTGTTATGGCTTTCTCGGCTAGCGATGGCAGCGTTGATTTTCAACCTTCTGACATAAATAACATCCGTCCTTATCAGTATGAACCTAGTGTGAATCAACATTGAGTTGAACACCAGGAATCAAGTGAGGATGAGCTTTCAGAAGTAAACAGTGAGAGAGTTGGAAATACAGATTTGTACGTAGGGACTGGCAAACTCTAACGTTACAATTTCACAATAAGTGGATTATGCCGTACATTAAATAGTTATTGTCTACATGTAGATAACATGGGTGACAACAACTTATATGTAGTTAATTAAAATATGTTACTACAAATTATACTGCTTTATTCGCATATATACTGTACCGCTGAAGTAACCAGTTGCACAAGACAAATTTAACCATCTTGATTCTCGATTATTCAAATCATGTTTGCTTTAAAATGGTATTGATATTACATATTTTTATTATTTAGATCTAACGTACAAACCACTGTTCAATCCTAATCAAGTAAGATAGACAATAAGATTTACACATAGCTATGTGAGAGATTTGGTAGTCACGAAAACCGGACTAACACGATAATAAGGAACTCGCGATATTAGAAGCCTGTAATAACGTAGTGTAAAGCCCTGTTTATACGGCGAACTTTGCAGTGCACATATGCAATATTGCTTATGGTAGTAATATACGCATGTTAGTAAAAGTAAATTTACTATGCGTTCATGCATGTTTAATTTCTGCCTAAGAAAATGGGATTCCAAATCTTTTAATATATGAATAGAGAATTTCTAAAATATGTATTAGATGTAAACTAAATAAATGACATTAATTTAAATCTGCCAACATTGGTTTGACTTTGTCGCCCTAATTATAATGAAAATCGAAAAGACAGATAGATTTCGAAGTTCATCGCTTGCAAGAAGTAGATAATCCTATAAAGAGAATTTGAAAAACAATATTAAGAATTTCTAAAGTTACTTCTCTAATATATTTTCTCAACCGATGTGAAATCACTATTTCTGTAAACGACAAAGTGTTACTAGAATAGTTAAATACCATATGCAACCGTCGCTGACTAGGTGAAAATTTGCTTACGGTAGTAAAATATACATTTGTGCAAATGCGTCCATACGGCGAATTTTGCTCAAATGAGCAAATTTATATATGTGTAATGATTTACTCAAATGCAAACGCTTGCCGTATAAACGGGGCTTACTATTAACCGAGTTGGATGGGGGGTGGGGGCATTTTTAGTAAATATATTAAAAAAAACAGGATCCAACATAGACGTAGGAAGGGTTCAAAAGTTGGGGCAAAATTTAGAATTTAGTTAGTGGGGATGGTGGGGTGTAATATAGGCGACAGATATCATTTAAGCGTTGAATATCACTATAGTTTTCAAATGATTTATAACCAGGAAATATTGTTTGTGTGTCTGCCATTTGAGCTGCCACGTTGGTCATATTAAATTGAAATTAATCTAATATAGTTATTAGCCAATGACAAATAATTATACAACTGTGTACTAAGTTTTAAGGCCTACACATCCCCATCCTCGGTGGTACCCAGGGTTTTATATATGCTCCGTTAATCTCAGCAGGAGCATATATAAAACTCTGGGTAACCGAGGATGACACATCCCATAAGAAGGCATTATAAATTATATCCTTATAAAGGGCTGTTAATTACGAGTACTCTATAAGACTAACTATCACTTATTTATAAAACTGTTTTAATATAACGGATCAAAATGCTCTGAACATAGTGAGACAGATTCCGACGGTTTTCGGTCCTTCTTTCCTCTTTGACACTATCCAAACCTTTCGCCGCGCTGCATCCGTCTTTTCACTTGAAAATTAAAAATATGTAAACTTCTGTCCAGACTTTGATGAATTACTGCACACCAACGCTGCACAATATACCATATCAAGTCCGAAACTTCCCGAATTCTACGTATTCAACCGATTCTTCATCTACTCTAAAGCCTTCCCTTTCACTGCGCTAAGGACCCAAAGCGGGCCGTAAAGCATCTCTGACGTCACAGCCTAAACCTGCCGAAGGCTACCGGCAAATATGCATACGCGCACAGGCAACAGTAGGCGCGGTTGTTATATCGCGTAATTAGTAATTAAACACGGCTTTCCATATTATTTTCGGGGGAATATGTTTTTTAAAGTATATTTTACTACAACAGAATATAAATTTTTACAAATATTCTCCTTTAAAATGAAGATGACATAATTTCTGAAATGTAAATAATGGTGGTCTCCGCGTTATGCTGAAACAGTAATTGATATGAAAGTCCATTGAAATCGTGAAAAAACTGTGATTCGAGTCAATAACATTCATGAAAACCATGCCCAATGAAGACCGCTATTTCCCGTTGATTCACTAGCTCAGCGTAACCACGTACATCTGTAGCATCATCACTACTTTAATGCGAACGAGTGCCTGTATTGTTGCTCGTGGTTGCATGAAAATCTGTTTCAAATGTTTTTTCTGAACAAGCACTGATCGAATACTGAACAATTTCTGCTGTTTCACTTCAGCAATCACCATTCTTTTGTGACATGGCTACTTCTGACATTTGAATATATTATACAGAAATGGTGCAACTTCATAATGTTTTAATATTGCTAAACTGTTCATTAGAGTTTTACAAACCCTGATAAGATATCTGGTAGGCGTTTCTTTTGGCCGACAATTTATGTTACTAATCATTGCAGAGATTACTACAATCGTCTTGTTAAATAGGTGCTGTTAAAGTGCAACGTCTGTCTTTGACACAGGGTTGGGCTCTGTACTCAGAATACTTGGGAGAGGAGATGGGACTATACAGAGACGATTATGAACTGTAAGTACGACCCAAAATATATAATTTCTTCAGAGAAATCATTGACCTCATACCATGGTAGTACTAACCTACTTGTATTTAAGAAAAATAATAGCTTCAACCACGTTGTGTTTTGCAAAAAATACACGTTTTCACTGAACTATTAATAGTTAAATCACGACGCTAAAGGCCAAGTCATAGTCTCATCCTGCGCTATCAGAGTATCTGTATCCTGATCCTGATTAACTCAGCAACGTTTGCCTCGTATATAGCTGAAGATTGGTTACTCATCGCTATGTACAGTACGTATTTGTCAGTCGGAGATATGAATTCAGAACTGATGGTCGCTCAGCAGTCTTTTAAGTTTTATTGGCTTGATGTTTATAGAGGAAAAGGTTGCGGCGATTGAAAGTGCCTTGTGGATAAATAAACTCTGATGTCATGTCATGATCTGTTCACGTTGACAGTCAAGCCCTATTGACAGTGTCTAGATTCTGTATAGGCCGTTTGTTATTGAACAAATTTGAATACTCACAGATGTAGTTCGTCTCCATGTTCTTGTATAACCCCCATGCAGTGTTTAAGAATCAGGCGAGGTGTGCTACCATACAGTTAAGCAAGAAACAAAGTACCCCCTTTCTAGAAAATTTCTAGTTCGTATCTACAAAGTTTACTTATTGGACCAGTGTAAATAATGATATAATACTAGAGATGATTCTCCAACTCTGTAAGTTCAGTATCTGTCAATCTGATGTATACTCATTTTAGCATCTCAATCTCAGAAATAAAGTAACCTGAATACAAAGTAGGGATGGTTATTCAAATCAGCCAACTGCCAGGGTATTAAAACTTGGCGGAGCCTAGCGTTAGAATGTGCTAGATGTAATATGCCTAACAGTCGTAATATTTAATTACGGCAACATCTAAACACGTTTATGTACTTTGATAAGCAATGAATGACATGTGATATCGCCTCGATCGTTGTGCACAGGATGGGACGGTATAGCTCCGAGATATTCCGCGCCTGTCGTCTCGTGGTCGACACTGGGATACATGTTTTCAAGTAAGTACAGATTTAATTTAGAAGTTTTCAAGTAATTCCATACTTAACAAAGCAATCTTCAAGTAAATACATTCTTAATCAAGTTGTCTTCAAGTAAGTATAGACCTTTGCATTGTCAACTTGTTTATGAGATGCTCACGTTGTTTACTAGTCAAACAGTCTACCACTCCACCTATTTTATAAGATGCGGCGCTATGCCTTTACCTACATATTGCAGTTTACTGTCTATTTCCATTTATCAATATGAACTTAGGTCTTGAAAGTGTGTTAGCAAGTTCTCTGGGTTCTATATGTGATGTGAGAGTGACACTGCTTCAGCTGGACACGTGAAGAATCCATCGACTACTTCCTCAACTACACGGCGGAAACGTACGAGAGCATTGCTATCGAGATAGATCGCTACATCACCTGGCCTGGACAGGCGCTCGCCTACAAAGTCGGGGAACTCAAGATCAAAGAGCTCCGGGAGAAGGCGGAGAATCAGCTAGGTGGGTTCCTGTGGACAGGCGAATCATATTAGTCATGTTGTATGGAATATAGCTCATTAGGCTAGATGGACTTATGGCATGGGCCGTCGCCCGGCATCCCTCCGTCGTCCACCATCCGTCGTCCTCAGACTTTTCATATCTTCCCGAACCGCTTCCCAGTCAAAGCTGCAATTGTGAAAAGACGTCCCTTGCACCTATGTGATCTAAGGTCGTTCATTTTATCTTCCCCTTCAAATATGGGCGTTACAGACATTTATATCAAAGAAACTTTTAAACGACCTCTTCTCCGAAACTATTTGACATAGTAAGCTGAATTTTCAAAATAACATTTTTGTTACATGTGGACCTAGGTTTTTGCTTTTCGTCGTTCAAATCACACAATAAACATATTCTTTGAATGTAGCAATTAAAGCACTAATAGTTATGGCTTTTTACAGGAGTCGTAGTGGCATAGGCCAATTAGTAAAGGTATTTAAGTAAATAGGCAGTGACATATTGACCAGTATTTCATGAATTTGGAGTAGTTGCAGTTTGAGAAAGAGATATATTTATCTAAATCGTATGTATTAGTAATGTCTCTTTTGATATGTTGTATATTTGGTATTCTTTTGGAGAGCCTACATCTAAAACTATTGAATTTTGTTGTATTTATGATCAAGTTTACGACAACGCTTCGCTTTTCATAATAACCAAATAGGATTTTTTCTTTGGTGAATTCTAGTTTGATTCCTGTTTTGTTACTTCTTCCTTGGAAAACAATGCTTAGAAAACCTTGACCAATGTTGAATAGTTGTAAATTTGCTAGCATCATAAGTGTACACCACGTGTTTCAGGTGACAGGTTTGATCTCAAGGAGTTCCACTCGATCGTACTGGAGGGCGGGACTCTTCCTCTGAGCGCGCTGGAGCGGGCTGTAAATGATTGGCTTGACGCTTACCCACAACCCCCCGGAGACACGCCCCCTTCCACGTGTAAAGCGTGCAAGCAACACCCCTACTGGACATCCATCCTGATGTCAATCTTCTGCCTCCTGTACCAGAGGTTTAGGAATTAGGGAATGTGTCAGATATAACTAACTGTAAATAATCAGATAATGTTTAAAACTTCTATTCTTCTTACACAGTGAAACACACATCTTATTAATATAACTGAATTCATTCAATATAATCCCCCGGAATCACACACTCTCTCATGGTGTCGGCAACTAACTTTCAATAATCAGATAATGTTGTAGACTTATAAATCTTCTAACACAGAGTGACACTAGTGATACAGGATTTTTTACACATTATTATAACCAATGTCTCGAGCCCGAAATGAAAAGATAGCAGTGAACACAAGAGCAACAATATTATTGTATATACTGGATCGTATTTTGCGGTTCGAATTCGGGATCTATCAATTGTTTGAATATCAAAATCATTTCAAAGTGAATTTAGTCTCTATATTTGTTATAAAGTAATGATATGAATCACATCTTTTTTTGTTACCCTCTATTCCAAAATGGTGTGAACTTGACATCATATGAATACTAGAACTTTCACGCTGTGAAAATGTTATAATGGGCCACCTCCAACGTAATTTTAATACAGAAACTTACACTGTACAGCACATGCCAAGACACTGTAGGTCGGCCTTATAAAAGTTTCGATGTGGTGATTCTCCCTTTAGGGTAGAAACTGACCGTTATGAAAATATTTTATTGCAAAATAGAAAATGTTTTAATTGTGTTAATGATGTTGAAGATGAATTTCATATTTGCTTCACTGTTTGTTATGACATGACCTCAGACAATCCATTCTATAATCCCGACCTTTTTAAATAAATCTGATCTGTAAAAATGTATTTTATATTCATCAATTGTGATATGTGTTTTAATACAGCGACAATCTGTTTTTAAATTTACAACGTAGATAAGAATTGGTTGATTGTTTTATATAACTGTCTCTCATAATTCTAGTTCTGTACATGTTTAAAATGTGTAAGTTTAAAGATGTAAATGTATGTTAGTTATGTACAGAAATGAGACGTTGCTAAACTATTGTCTGTCTGTCTGTCTGTTTGTCTGTCCATGAACCCCCAGGAACTGAATCATATTTCACCTTGGCTCCTTTGTTTTATGCGGGTGTTCAATGTTTATACCACCTAACGTTGTTTACGGAAAGACCACGTGTTTTGGTGTTCATCATGCATATCGTGTGTTCATAATAAATACGTGGCCTAGCGATGAAACTTGATGTTAATACATTTCAAGTTCCGAAATTTGTTTGAGGTTTTATTTTAAATTGGAAGTAAAGATGGTTAGTATAATATTGTTTTACCGCACCAGCAAATCACCAAAACTGATTTCTCAGGGTTGATTTTGTATTTGTATTCATGAACGAAATATACCCTAACAATGCAGTATGTTATGAAGTACGGTCAATAAATGTTTGATATTTTGAGCAGCATGTTCAATCTATCACAATATGTTCACTTCCCTCCTCATATCAACAAAGATTGGCTTTTGTCCATGAGGAAATCCAGAAACAGAGACTCAGGAACATCACTGGGGACCTAATCAGGCTGTGCTGAGGTTCACTGACCTCGTCAGGCTGTACTGAGGTTCACTGACCTCGCCAGGCTGTACTGAGGTTCACTGACCTCGCCAGGCTGTACTGAGGTTCACTGACCTCATCAGGCTGAACTGAGGTTAACTGACAATCATAACTTGATATTGAAATAACTATGTTGAACTTGTCATACTATATTATGTATAAATAACTTTGAATATGAAAAGGAAAATTACTTTATAACTATGATGTGATGTATAAAGTGGTGTTAAATAAATTAAAAAAACGTAATCCTGTATTTCGTGATAGCTGCTCGACTTTTGAGTTGTGTTTATTCAGTTATAACATAGCTGGGCATGTATCATGAATAGACAATCTTTAGATAGTCAGGGTCTTTACAATGATTTATTTATAGAAAGTTATGAGTTTATAGCAATATCATACGTACGTACCTTAGTTGGTTTATAATGACCTGCAATGTATGGATGCATGCAATGATTTAAAAGTTGTCTTACGAGTGGTGTAAGAATTCGACCGTTCAATTTTCCTAATGGGTAACATCCTTGTGCAATTTGTTCCCATGGAATAGGAGCTTTTTAGAGTCTGTAACAACTGGGGCGTCTGACAATTTGGGGCGAGCACGTACCGCCACATATACGCTCACGGGGCCAGTTATATTTTGCTATGCGGACCTCTTAATGAGTCAGTTATAATGATATTAGTAAATAAGGTAACTAAAAAAATTGAAAACTCGGATAAGCAGAACTATTTATATTTCTTAACAAAGGACACTGTTAACTAAGGATCTGGGGAAACAGCAAGGTAGCAAGTGTAATCTGTATCAACATTAGATTTGAAATTCACGACATACAGAAATATGAAATACTTTAGCCTTCGTACTATTGATACTAATCATAAATCATAATCCTATTTATAACATTTAGGATTAACACTTCATGTGTATACACATATCAAAAGTATATTATCTTCAAGAGGATAATATTATCTTGAAATGAAACATCTGTTTAAAAAAGTTTACTTTAGAAATATAATTTCTTAGACCATATAGACACCAATAGGATGTCCACAACAACTCATTTTCACAGTTACAAGTTTTTGGAAGTAATTGTACAGATTCATCCCGATTGCCTGTTCACCCGCAAATATAGAACTTGGCTTTGGTTGTGACGTCAATTACTTTGCATCAATTACAGGACAAAGAATCATCAAGATGGTACAAGAATCCAACATTAAAGGGGCAGTAGCACGTTTTTATCGTTCAAATAAGTCGATGAAATGTATTTGAAAAATAATGTCACCAATAGTAAACACTTCGGCAAATCAAGTTAAGAAATGAGTTTACAAGTTTCGATAAAGCGATGGGAAACTCTTCGGAAAGTCAAGTTAAAAAATGAGTTTACAAGGTTCGATAAAGCGATGGGAAACCTTTATACGCAACACCGTTATTACCAATACGGATAATTGGTTTGTGTTATCAGATGTTTTACGTTCTAAAGTAAAAATGAATGACATAAACTTCATTATTTATAAATGTAAAATTTTAAAAAATAAAATTTCTGAAAATAAAAGCTTTCATGGCGATTAAGTGTGATAAAATTCACCCCAAGTACATGCATGAGATTAATGGGTAATACATGATTGATGTTTGACGCCGTTGATCACTATAAGTGACTATTTTACAGGAGAAAATGAAAACTGTAGTTTATGAAAGTTTGACTCTGGTCAGTTTTTAAAAAACTGTCAAAGTTGCTACGTTTTGCTATGCCTTTTTATGGAACACTCAACTGTTCCTCTCCGAAGCAAAAATAAAAAATGATCGGTTTCGTTTTTGCGTTGATATGAGGACATCTCATGTAACACGATATTTACACAGGAAATACAGGTAGGTGAACACACATGCATCGGAGGTAAATCGTTCCTTTGTGTTGTAATATGTTACTTAAGCCCCGTTCATGCGCCACTGTTTGCATACATGTGCAGAAATACACATATATGTATATTTACATAGGTATGTAAATGTGGCGCATGAACGCAATTACATACATGTGTATATTTGCATGGTATGCAAATTTGCACTAAGTCAAGAGGTAGTGCAAATGTATTTTTGCACATGTGCAATTTTGCACAGTATGCATATTTGGCGCATGAACGTAAATACTGATTTACACACATAAGCAAAGAGAGAGGACACCGAATGATGAACATGATCATCACTGGTCTTGCACAGCCTTCATGTCCTCTAGAAAACATGACAAGAGCATATCCATGGCAGCAGGGAGGGGAAGCTACATGTAAATCAACATATTTCATGATGATATGGGAATTGTTAAATCAAAACCTACATTAGACTTGTATACAAGTTTCATTCAGGATCAAAGCACGTATGTTATGAATAAGTGACTGAGATACATTTTAATTATGTTTTTAACAAAAGGATCAGGACATCCTATATATTTTGTTTTCATTCCGTCTATTTACCTTTCCAAGATCTCAGAGTTTGCAAAGATACGAGCATAATATGCTCCTCCCAGCTAGCCCACCATAATTCAAAATCACAGACAACGTGCAACACAATCGAATAAAACCCCTTTCAATTAAGATAGTCCCCATGATTCCGTGAAGGTGCAATAATATTGATATGTGACCCATCTATGGACCCTGAACAATGTGGAAAACCCCAAATCTGCTCAGAATCCACCAGAACCTCCCGCACTTCACCCCCTTCTGAAAACTTGATGACTTCAGGCGCCATCTTCTCCATCAAAGCATTGCAGACTCCTTAACACCAAAGAGACGAGCAACATTTCTATATTCAGCTGTTGTTGCAAACCAGTAGATTGTTATTGCTATTTGAAGTCCCACAGACATTTAATTTGTATTGGTCTGATTTTCCAGGGATCCAGACAGTTGTGCTTATATATAGATATAGTCAAAAGATTCTTGTGACATCCATTATTCATTTGGGAAATTTTGAACAACATGGTTCTTAGCATTCTCTTCCCACAGAGGTTGCTCCCTCCGGATTTTCGATCCTACCCTCTGTTGTTTTACGCTTGAAATCGGGGGGGGGGGGGGGGGGGGGGGGGGGGGGGGGGGGGGGGGGGAGAAAGGGAGTGTTCTGATTGGTTGCATTTGAATCTAGTTGTGCAATCAGCGACGCAGTTGTAAAAGTGACATTTGCCAATGACACATCATAATGATAAAATAAACGTAAGGCCAACATTTTCTCGTTTTCCTGTGTTTTCTGTGTTTTCCTCGAAATATGCCATTTGATTTTGTGAAAACTATTGATCATCAACATACTTATAAATATAGAAGACCAAACCAAAAATAAATACCAAAAACAGTTCATTTGCGTTATTTACATCAGAAATATTCGAATGACACATGCTAATGAGCAAGATCCTTCAGAGTAAAATGTCTAGATCTCTGAAGTCACTCGGTCGACAGGCCACTTAAAGATGAGTTTTCAGGGATACGGTATGAGATTTCTCTTTCCAACGCTAGGGGACTGATCTCGATTTCAAGCGAAAAACAACAGAGGTTAGGATCGGAAATCTGAAGGGAGTAACCTCTGTTGGAGGAGAATGGTTTCTTAGAACTGTTTCTGAAAGATATCCCTACTCCTGCTATTACTGATGACCATCTATGTCATCATCATAAAGGGAAACATCTCCTTTGTCTCCGCAGTACACCAGTGTCTACATGACCAATTTAAGGCGTGTGCTTAAATGATGGAAACTGAAAATTTACCCTATCAAAATACATACCATCAGATGGCGCATGAACGCATAGCAAATTTTGCATATACACACCTGAGTATATTTACATAGTGTGTATTTTTGCATACGGTGCAAATTTTTGGCGCATGAACGGGGCTTTAGGCAAACGTACATGTATACAAACATAACCAGGAAGTGAAATGGTTGATGGAAAATGTAGATCTCGAACTGGGTATTGCATCAACATCGTAACACTTTGAATAGCATTCTTGTGTTTGCTGATTTAGCCATTACATTGTGGGTTATGGAACTGTTGCCTTTTGTATATGCATAAATACAAGAATAGAGCCATTGGCTCTTTAGTTCAACGGCTTTAAATAATACCGTGACATTATACAAGTTTGAAACTTAAAATTGTACTGTCGTGGTTGAAGTGTTAACAAATCTACTATTTATAATCGACAATGTCCAAGGTGTCGGCATAAACAAATTCAGCTTGTTAAGGCTTTGGTTCTTTTAATTTAGGATAGAGCCTCTGTATCTCTTATTTGAGGTCACTATGTAATCAAATCTACAGTTTATAACTACAAACTTTAGTTGTGTATAAAATATAAAAAAAAGTGTTCACGGCATTTACTTTTTTAAAAGACGACACACACATAGTTAGAACATGTTACCCGTGATGCTTATATGGTACTTCATAGTCATCAAATCTACAATGAATAATCCCAATTGGTACACAATGTACACAAGATTTCACCTGTCTAAAATTCTTATGAAGATGAAAAGGCGGAAAGTATACGGACGGACGGACACATATTTAGAACGTCGATTTACGGTCATTTTTGAGGGGTTGATATATCATAAAGTTGATAATCTCCTTTGAAAAAGGTAAACTTGTTTGACGGACCAGAGACAACGTCCTGAGTCTAAACCTTTAAGCCAAGAATGGCGTAGTGATCATCTGGATCCATCAATGTAATCGTATCCGCTAGCCACAGACAGCTAGCCACAACTACATTCCCCTGATTCCCTATTATATATACATGTAACTCTCTTCTTGCTGTAGGCTGGTTACTCATCGCTATACAGCATGTAATTTATCAGTCAACGATATACCGTGATTTGAACGACGATGATCGATGATCGATCCTCTCAATCAGGTACTACCAATATTGCACGAACTATTGTTTTTTTCATTGGTTGGTTATCTATAGCCAACATAATTATATAAAGTCCACAAAAATGCCAATAAAACCAAAATTTTATTAAGTTTAAGATTTTCAAATCCATGAATCCATGTTCAATATCAGTATTCAGAGACACACAGAAGGAAAATTAGCAATTAGAGGAGAGATGTGAGAGTTGAACTCCTCGGAGCTCGTATTGCTGGTAATAATATGTCCTAAGTGAAAACATTGTCCATATTTATATATGTAGGTAGCTGTCAGAGGACGAAGTTTTTGACGTATTATTATGAGCAATGCAAGTCCCTGAGCGTGACCAGTCAATACTGCCACCCGATACGCGC